>CM041293.1:6770422-6902800 GCA_023052935.1 Piezodorus guildinii | reverse complement strand
CTCTTTTAAAGAGTATTATATAGGAGCATACACATATATGAATTTTTTTCTTTGCTATTTGTACAATTCTAACGAATTTTTCCTCATATTGAAAGTATCAAAAACATTTCTTATTAAGTCTGAGAAAGAAAAGACTTAGTAAAATAGGATGAGCCATCACTATTAATTGGTTCTTATTACTAATTTCAAAGGGGGGAAATTTGGTTTTGATTTGGGGTCATTCAATTTCAAAAAGCTGAATATCGATTTTTAGAAAGTGAAGTACGGTAAAGTACTGTGAAGATATCGACGGTTGGAAATATTGCTTCGCACAATACTGCTCATTTACGTAGTATTATATAAGGCATACACATATATGAATTTATTTCGTGCTATTTGTACAATTCTAACGAATTTGTTCTTCGTATTAAAAGTATCTAAACCATTTCTTATTAAGTCTGAAGAAGAAAAGGCTTAATAAATAGTATGAGTCATTATCTATTAATTAGTTCTTATTGCTAATTTTTATGGAGGACCTTTAGTTTCGTCTTTGGCTATTAAATTTCAAAAAGCTGAATTTTGATTTTTAGAAAGGAAGTACGGTAAAGTACTGTGAATATATCGACGGTTGGAAATATTGCTTCGCACAATACTGCTCATTTACGTAGTATTATATAGGAGCATACACATATATGAATTTATTTCGTGCTATTTGTACAATTCTAACGAATTTTTCCTCATATTGAAAGTATCTAAAACATTTCTTATTAAGTCTGAGAAAGAAAAGACTTAGTAAATAGGATGAGCCATCATCTATTAATTGGTTCTTATTACTAATTTCTAGGTGGGAATTTGGTTTTGATTTAGGTCATTCAATTTCAAAAAGCTGAATATCGATTTTTAGAAAGTGAAGTACGGTAAAGTACTGTGAAGATATCGACGGTTGGAAATATTGCTTCGCACAATACTGCTCATTTACGTAGTATTATATAAGGCATACACAAATTAACGAACTCAAAACAGTAAAATACTTAAAATAGACTTTATTCAAAAATGTACATACGTGAAGTCTACCTTGAGACTCACTAAGAGGGAATGAATTTGTGTGGATTTACATTGGGTATAAATAGGATTTTGAAGGAAGGAGGGGAGCTAATACTTCGGTGTGGTCTGACATGTGGTGGCCAGGTCCTCTCTGATCAGGATCATAACTAAAATGCCAGTCGACAGTATGAATAGGACCGGAAACATAAATATCGATGCCTTATCAAACTTGAGATGGGTCCAGCAGCCCTTAGCATGTGGGAAGGGACTTTAAGCAGGTACCGGCCTTTGCAGATCGTGGGAGAGTTGAAAGGAATGGGGATAGGCAACCTTTATAGATAATAACAATTGTCTGTTAATTCCTCCCTTCCTACAGGTGCAAAGTCCCATGCAGCACCCTTTTAAGTGTACTGATTTTTTCTTCGTTGAATTTCGTTAAACCATGCTTGGGCTCTACCATCAAATTCAGGAGGATAGTCAGACCTTGAGGATAGGATAGGTTCCATAGGAATGTTGTTTACAATTGGCTCTCTTTTGCAACTCTTAATAACTAATTGACATTGTTTATATATATGAATACAGAGTAGATACACAACTACAAATGTTAGCATATACAACCAAGTTTTATCTGAAGTTATTTCATAATTTTCTAATTGCTCTATATTAATAGGGGTAAGCTTTATAGTATCTAAGGATTGAAGGGTAACATTTGTAGTAATTGTTATTGCTGGAATGTCCTCGGAGAGGAATGGCAAATTTACATTATCTTTATATACAATAGGTAGGTTATTATAGTTTGTAAATGTTTCACCCTTTTCCAAGTTTATTAAAGAGGTGGAATATAGGTGAAACATTTGAGCTAAATTATTTTTCTTAACTTCTACTTGTTTTATCTTATGTGTTAAATATTGCCCAGTTTCCTTTATAAATACAAATATAGGGTCAATATTTGTCTTTAACAATTTACAATTACTTAACTTAAAGTTTGAAACTAATTCTAATATACATTTATCCTTAACTTTTTCTAGTTTTGTACAATAGTATTCCTGGTCATAGTCGATACAGTGACTAGGCACATATATATCAGTTTTATTTTTCACAACCACAGTTTTATCTACATGCAAGACATAAGTGCTATTGTTTTCTATGAAAGGGTATGGCATATTCAAATAAGACATTAGTCCCGTTGTATTTAAAGGAAGTTGTATGATATAATAAATTATCCCTTTATCAGAAATAGAGCATGTGCTTCTCCCTATTAGCCAATTTAATTCAGTATCTCGAGACAAAATTTGCTTTTGGGTTTCATATATGTTCTGAAACTCATTTGGGTTAATAATACTAGGGTGTAGTAACCCTTTCGTGCAGTAATTAATTGAATCTTCGATATCCCTCACTTTTTCGTTAAGTAAAGTCAAAATTGCTAATAAATCATGATGATTGAGCTTTCGTAATGAGATATCAATTATGTGATTTGTGGTTTTAATTTGTTTTTTGTAATAATTTAAAATAACGATGTCCTTATTTATTTCCGATGTTAATTGCTTGTTTAAACTTAACCTTGCCTCTTCGTTGTGTTCAATATGGTACATGTTTTGCTCAACCTTTTGCAGGATTGAGTCATACTTTTCTTTGTCATTTGCATCCATATTGCCCGTCAACCAGCTAATAGCTGAACCTAAACCGTTGATAAGACCTCGTTTGCTACGTTTTTGCTTTATCAAGTGATTAATCCTATTTAGTAGGTTTTCGTAACGGTAGTTAAGGACAGAATGTAGAACTCTATATTCTGGGTCGGTTTTAAGATTTTTAATGTTTGCATTTAAGTTATCAATTTCATTAAATAGTAGTGTGAGATTTCTAAAGTCTAAAAATGAGTAATAGTTATCTATAATATATGTTTTAGACAAGGGGATAGTCATGGCTCCAGGACCAGTCGTTAATTTTTGAATTTTCAAATTCTTCACCGCTGTCAGAATTGTCAGGAGCAACGTTATCCTCAACGTCAGGCGACCCTCCATAGTCATCTGGAACAATAGAAACACCTCTTTTACGTTGGAGTTCCTGAAAATTCTCTTCAGCACTTTCATGCATAAATTTATCTAACTCAAGCTGGAGTTTTTCGTATTTTGTTAGTGTTTCAGGTAGTTTTAATTCTTTAACCTTTTTGCTTTTTTTCTTATTATACAATTTTATTTTATTTTTTATTAGACCAATTTTATTTTTGTATTTTTTTGGTCGTTTTATATTTTTCGGATGTATTTTTTTGCTAGACCCCTTTTTATCTACTATTCTTTTATTTTTGACTTTAGCAATCTCGTATCTTTTGTTTATCTTTGTACGTGTTCCTGCGGTTTTTTTTATGACAACATCACCTGAAGACGCTATGCTTACATCGTCTCTGTTCTTATTTGCTCTATCTATATATTTCTTCTTATTTTCTTCTGTTTTTCTCCTAACAGTGTCGTGGACTATTTTTAAGTTCTTGTGATATTCATTCACAAGAAATTCTTGAATGATAGGATGTTCGTTAAAGAGATCCATAGATAATCCGAACATCATTTCATTTGGGGACATTTTCAATTTACTCATCTGGGAGTTATTGTAAATTATGACAGCTAACGTTATTTTTTCCTCAAATGATTTATCGGGGTGTGTTAAATTTAGAACTCTTAGTTGTTCAATGATCGTGGAACTTGCCCTGTTTAAAGTTGCCAGTGAGTTAGCATTATGTGGTGTCGTTTCATGATTTTCAATATTTAGATACTGCAGTAGCTCTCTAAACGTGTGGTTATCGAACTCTTTCCCATTATCGGTGGTTATAACTCTTGGTTTAGGGAAAAAGTTTAAATATGCCATTAATGCTCTTGTTGCCTGTAATTGGTTATTAACATTTGCTAAGAAAGTAAACACCTTTTTCGAAAACACATCAATAATGAAATAAACGTACTGGTTGTTTATATGAACCGTGTCCATCATTATTTCTTCAAAAGGTTTTTCAGGAGTGGGAGTTAATTTAAATTTTGGCTTTGCTGGGTGCCTATCGTATTTCGCTTGAGCACATATCTCGCAATTTCTGATCATTTCTCGAATCAATCTGTTCATATTTGGCCAGTAATATTTCAACTTGAGTTTTTCATATGTTTCTTCGGCAGCTCTGTGGTACACTTTACCTACATGATAATCTGAGACGATTTCTTTTTGCTGAATTTTATTTGAAACGTCTTCTACAATTTTATAATATCTTTTTAATCTATTTGTTTGAAACTTTTCCAGGAATATTGCGCTAATTTTATGAAATATTTTGTCGTATAACTCAATCTCTGAACTTGTTTTTGCTGAACTAGAACAATAGATCCCGTATGCTATATTAGGCTCTAATATGTTTAACAATTCCTTCTCAAGACATTCTCTGTCTTCATGTCCATTGAAAAATATCTCATGTCTGGTTTTAGTCGGAAATGGGTGAGATTTCTTCGTTAGGTCGTAGCCTTTTGACAATATAATTTGATGTTTTTCGACATTCACCGGTTTTTCTTTGTCTTCCACCAACATCACCCTGTTATCAGATGATGAATCTGCTGAGTGCATAGTCTCAATATCGTCATCAGAGGGGTCAATATGTAGCTGCTCTTGTTTTTCGATCGGTGTCCTAGACAAGTAATCAGCTACCTTGTTGGCCTTTCCTTCTATGTGTTTGATGTCAAAGTCAAAATCCTCAAGCATGATTTTCCATCGTATGAGCCTTGCGTTTTGGGTTTTACAAGTTTTCATGTACTGTAAAGGTTTATGGTCTGTATTTATATAAAATTTTCTGCCATATAAATAGGGTTTAAAGTGGTTGCATGACCATACAATTGCCAAGCATTCTTTTTCCACTGTGGAATAATTTTCTTCTGCTTTATTAAGGGTGCGCGACGCGAAGCATACCGGCAATTCTTTCCCGTTCTTTCGCTGGGCTAATACAGCTCCAATTGCATGATTACTAGCGTCGGTTGTTAAGTAAAAGTCTTCATTAAAATCTGGCGTTTGAAGGATTGGGTTGCTGCATATTAATGTTTTGAGCGTTTCGAATGCTTCCCTGTAGGTTTCTGGATTTATAGTTGCATCCTTCCTTAATGCTTTTGTTAGCGGTGATGCTACCCTAGCATAATTAGGTATCATTTTTCTATAAAATCCTGTTAAACCTAAGAAACTTTTGATTTCCTTTTCGGTTCTGGGAAGGTTTGAGTCTAAAACAGCGGCGACCTTGGCAGGATTAGGTTCTATACCCTTTTCCGATATTACGTGACCAAGAAAGAGTAGTTCCCTTTTACAAAACTCCGTCTTATCCAGTTGTATTTTTAAATTATGATTTTCTAATTTCTGTAGAACAATTTCCAAGTGTTTCAAGTGATCATAAATGTCTTCAGAGTATACTATAATATCATCCATGTATATTAGAACATTAGGAATATCAGCAAATATATTGTTCATTGCCCTTTGAAATGTAGCCGGAGCATTACATAAGCCAAACGGCATCCGTAGAAATTCAAAATGCCCTTGTTCAGTGGAAAAGGCGGTTTTCGAAATTGAATCTTTATTCATTTTGATTTGATGAAATCCCGAGCATAAGTCAATCGCCGAAAAAATGGTAGCCCTGCCTAGTTTACCTAATAGATCCTCAATGTTCGGAAGAGGATATTTATCCGGAATAGTATTTTGATTCAGTTTCCTGTAATCAATAACCATTCTTATCTTCCTTTCTCCAGAGGCGTCCATCTTCTTGGGAACAATCCACACAGGCGAGTTATAAGGCGAATTACTTGGTTGTATTATTTTATTTTGTAACAGTTTTGTTATTTCTTCTCTTATGTTATCCTTGAATTGATGCGGGTATCTGTAGTTCTTTGAGTATATTGGTTCATCTGTCTTTGTCTTGATTCGATGTTCCAGAATATCACAGGCTGATAGTTGATCTTGGTCAGTCTTAAATATTGAGGAGTACTTCTGTAGCAAAGATATAAGGTTTTCCCTGTCCTTTTTGCTCATGTGATCGGCACGGATTAATTTTGGAATTTCTTCTACAATGACTCCAGAGGGTAATATTGTTTCTTCTACTTCTTCATCTAACAATTCCTGAAAGTTCAATTCGGTTTCATTACCTTCTTTACTAATTACCGTGACTTCTTCTTCATAAATTCCTGCTGGTATCTCTATATTGTCGTCTTCATAGTCTATGTAATAGATACCATAATTTGGTATTTTTATTATATTTGTTCCTTTATTCAAGCTAACAGTGTTCTTAGTATCTGGTAATATAAAATTAAAAGAGTTGTATTTGGTAGTTATTTTTTTTTCCTTAAAATCTATCCTTGTTTCCATGTCTTTCATAGTTTCGCTACCGAGCAATACTTCATAGTTAGGGCTGAATTTATATACGTAAAATTTAATTTTGTATGGGTTCTTCAAGAAATTTCGATCACAATAGACATATATAACCTCAGTACCCTTTTCTTCTCCCGTGGCTGTCTTAATTACAAAATTTTCTTTGATCCTTTTTATTCCGTTCGGGATAATCTCAGGGTTGACATAATTAAATTTTGAACCAGTGTCTATTAGCCATTTCCTATTTGCATGGTCGTTAACGTAGGGTAATTGTTGAAAGTTATTCGTCTGCAATTCTAATGTTAGGTCGGGTCTTCTTGGTTTTGGCTTGATCCTAAAAAATTTTCTAATTTTGCTTCTAATTCTCTGATTCTTATGTCGCGAGGATCTTCTGGTTCATATTCTATTTCGTACATAGGCTGCCTATTTTGTTGTTGAGAACTTACAGTTCTCATTGACACGGTTTGTCCCGTGGTCCCATCATAGGGTTGTTGCCTAAAATTATTATGATTCGGTCTTTGAAAATATTGTCGGTTATTTCCCGGCGGTGGATTAAAGAATCTTTGTTGATCTCGCGGATTCCATTCTCTATTATGTTGAGGTGGTTTATGGTTACGACGAAAGTTATGGTTATTATATCCCCGATTTTGGTAGTGTTGATTATAAAATTGTTTTTTTTGTTCCGGTTTTTTATCGAAAAACTTTTTTTTAACGAAATGTTCTTCAGTCTGTTTTTCGCCTGCCTTATTCATGGATCCGGAAGAAATTAAGTCATCAAAAAGTAGATGATTTTCATTTTGGATTAGGTTTCTTAAGTCGTCTAAATTTTTTAGTTTGTCAGTTTTCGTCATTAAATAAGTTTTAATGTGTAACGGCATGTTTGTAAAGAAATGGTAGAGTAGCTGGTATTCCATATGAGCAATTACTGTTTCTTTATTAGCGGTTTTGTCTATACGGTATCGGGAAATTATTAACGTTCTATTTCTGTCAAGCCTTTGAAGAAAATCTAAGGGATGTTCTTTGTGTCTAATTTTTGTATTATAAATTTCAAATGTAAGTTGTTCGATAGATCTCGAGTCTCTAAAAGTGCTTTCAAGATAACCTAATAGTTCTTCAATTGTATCAAACTCACACGTCGTGTTAATATAATCGGCATCATCTGTTAATCTCGCGAGTACTTTACTCAATAAACGTTTCTCATTTAATTCCCTGAAAGAATTATTTTGTGCACATACTATATTCCTGACTTGTCTAACGACATTTACAAATTTTAATAAATTATGAGGATTCCCATCAAATTGAGGAATATGATCATAGTCCGCACTTTTTATTTGAAATGATGCCATATCTGATATTTGCCTTAAATTTAAAATTTGCTCAGAAATGATATTTAAAGCGGGATCTGTCATAAATGACAATATATATATATATATATATAAATAAATATAAAATAAAATCTAATTTTTAAGCTTACTGAGTTGTTGTTCGCTGTCTTCCTTGCTCAGCACCTGGTGATCAGTGGACCAAGAGGGTAGACACCAGTTTTAGAATACCTCGGATGAGTGACTTCTTAAGCTGGTTGCTGAAGACGTGGTGTTAATCTGGGATCAGTAGAACAACCTCGTAGAAAGACAACTACCTCGGATGAGTGGGGTTGCCAGTCTAAGTTCTTCAGTGTCGTTCGGTTCAAAACAGCGAAGATGAGAAGATACCTAGGAATAGTGAGTCTTCTATGCTTGCTGTTCCTATTTCGGGCGCCAATTAACGAGCTCAAAACAGTAAAATACTTAAAATAGACTTTATTCAAAAATGTACATACGTGAAGTCTACCTTGAGACTCACTAAGAGGGAATGAATTTGTGTGGATTTACATTGGGTATAAATAGGATTTTGAAGGAAGGAGGGGAGCTAATACTTCGGTGTGGTCTGACATGTGGTGGCCAGGTCCTCTCTGATCAGGATCATAACTAAAATGCCAGTCGACAGTATGAATAGGACCGGAAACATAAATATCGATGCCTTATCAAACTTGAGATGGGTCCAGCAGCCCTTAGCATGTGGGAAGGGACTTTAAGCAGGTACCGGCCTTTGCAGATCGTGGGAGAGTTGAAAGGAATGGGGATAGGCAACCTTTATAGATAATAACAATTGTCTGTTAATTCACATATATGAATTTATTTCGTGCTATTTGTACAATTCTAACGAATTTGTTCTTCGTATTAAAAGTATCTAAACCATTTCTTATTAAGTCTGAAGAAGAAAAGGCTTAATAAATAGTATGAGTCATTATCTATTAATTAGTTCTTATTGCTAATTTTTATGGAGGACCTTTAGTTTCGTCTTTGGCTATTAAATTTCAAAAAGCTGAATTTTGATTTTTAGAAAGGAAGTACGGTAAAGTACTGTGAATATATCGACGGTTGGAAATATTGCTTCGCACAATACTGCTCATTTACGTAGTATTATATAGGAGCATACACATATATGAATTTATTTCGTGCTATTTGTACAATTCTAACGAATTTTTCCTCGTATTGAAAGTATCTAAAACATTTCTTATTAAGTCTGAGAAAGAAAAGACTTAGTAAATAGGATGAGCCATCATCTATTAATTGGTTCTTATTACTAATTTCTAGGTGGGAATTTGGTTTTGATTTAGGTCATTCAATTTCAAAAAGCTGAATATCGATTTTTAGAAAGTGAAGTACGGTAAAGTACTGTGAAGATATCGACGGTTGGAAATATTGCTTCGCACAATACTGCTCATTTACGTAGTATTATATAGGAGCATACACAAATATGAATTTATTTCGTGCTCTTTGTACAATTATAACGAATTTTTTCTTCGTATTGAAAGTATCTAAACCATTTCTTATTAAGTCTGAAGAAGAAAAGGCTTAATAAATAGTATGAGTCATTATCTATTAATTAGTTCTTATTGCTAATTTTTATGGAGGACCTTTAGTTTCGTTTTTGGTAATTCAATTTAAAAACGCTGGATCTCGATTTTTGGAAAGTGAAGTACGGTAAAGCACTGTGAAGATATCGACGGTTGGAAATATTGCTTCGCACAATACTGCTCATTTACGTAGTATTATATAAGGGCATACACATATATGAATTTATTTCGTGCTCTTTGTACAATTCTAACGAATTTTTCCTCGTATTGAAAGTATCTAAACCATTTCTTATTAAGTCTGAAGAAGAAAAGACTTAGTATATAGTATGAGTCATTATGTATGAATGGGTTCTTATTGGTAATTTTTATGGAGGACCTTTGCTTTCGTTTTTGGTAATTCAAATTAAAAAGCTGGATCCTGATTTTTGGAAAGTGAAGTACGGTAAAGTACTGTGAAGATATCGACGGTTGGAAATATTGCTTCGCACAATACTGCTCATTTACGTAGTATTATATAAGGGCATGTACATATATGAATTTATTTCGTGCTCTTTGTACAATTCTAACGAATTTTATCTCGTATTGGGAGTATCTAAAACATTTCTTATTAAGTCTGAAGAAGAAAAGACTTAGTAAATTGTATGAACCATTATCTATTTATTTGTTCTTATTGCTAATTTTTATGGAGGACCTTTGCTTTCGTTTTTGGTAATTCAATTTAAAAAAGCTGGATCCTGATTTTTGGAAAGTGAAGTACGGTAAAGTACTGTGAAGATATCGACTGTTGGAAATATTGCTTCGCACAATACTGCTCATTTACGTAGTATTATATAGGAGCATACACATATATGAATTTATTTCGTGCTATTTGTACAATTCTAACGAATTTTTTCCTCATATTGAAAGTATCTAAAACATTTCTTATTAAGTCTGAGAAAGAAAAGACTTAGTAAATAGGATGAGCCATCATCTATTAATTGGTTCTTATTACTAATTTCTAGGTGGGAATTTGGTTTTGATTTAGGTCATTCAATTTCAAAAAGCTGAATATCGATTTTTAGAAAGTGAAGTACGGTAAAGTACTGTGAAGATATCGACGGTTGGAAATATTGCTTCGCACAATACTGCTCATTTACGTAGTACTATATAAGGCATACACATATATGAATTTATTTCGTGCTATTTGTACAATTCTAACGAATTTGTTCTTCGTATTAAAAGTATCTAAACCATTTCTTATTAAGTCTGAAGAAGAAAAGGCTTAATAAATAGTATGAGTCATTATGTATGAATGGGGTCTTATTGGTAATTTTTATGGAGGACCTTTAGTTTCGTCTTTGGCTATTAAATTTCAAAAAGCTGAATTTTGATTTTTAGAAAGGAAGTACGGTAAAGTACTGTGAATATATCGACGGTTTGAAATATTGCTTCGCACAATACTGCTCATTTACGTAGTATTATATAGGAGCATACACATATATGAATTTATTTCGTGCTATTTGTACAATTCTAACGAATTTTTCCTCATATTGAAAGTATCTAAAACATTTCTTATTAAGTCTGAGAAAGAAAAGACTTAGTAAATAGGATGAGCCATCATCTATTAATTGGTTCTTATTACTAATTTCTAGGTGGGAATTTGGTTTTGATTTAGGTCATTCAATTTCAAAAAGCTGAATATCGATTTTTTGAAAGGAAGTACGGTAAAGTACTGTGAAGATATCGACGGTTGGAAATATTGCTTCGCACAATACTGCTCATTTACGTAGTATTATATAGGAGCATACACAAATATGAATTTATTTCGTGCTCTTTGTACAATTATAACGAATTTTTTATTCGTATTGAAAGTATCTAAACCATTTCTTATTAAGTCTGAAGAAGAAAAGACTTAGTAAATTGTATGAACCATTATCTATTTATTTGTTCTTATTGCTAATTTTTATGGAGGACCTTTGCTTTCGTTTTTGGTAATTCAATTCAAAAACGCTGAATCTCGATTTTTGGAAAGTGAAGTACGGTAAAGTACTGTGAAGATATCGACGGTTGGAAATATTGCTTCGCACAATACTGCTCATTTACGTAGTATTATATAAGGGCATACACATATATGAATTTATTTCGTGCTATTTGTACAATTCTAACGAATTTTTCCTCGTATTGAAAGTATCTAAACCATTTCTTATTAAGTCTGAAGAAGAAAAGACTTAGTATATAGTATGAGTCATTATGTATGAATGGGTTCTTATTGGTAATTTTTATGGAGGACCTTTGCTTTCGTTTTTGGTAATTCAAATTAAAAAGCGTGATCCTGATTTTTGAAAGTGAAGTACGGTAAAGTACTGTGAAGATATCGACGGTTGGAAATATTGCTTCGCACAATACTGCTCATTTACGTAGTATTATATAAGGCATACACATATATGAATTTATTTCGTGCTATTTGTACAATTCTAACGAATTTTTCCTCATATTGAAAGTATCTAAACCATTTCTTATTAAGTCTGAGAAAGAAAAGACTTAGTAAATAGGATGAGCCATATCTATTAATTGGTTCTTATTACTAATTTCTAGGTGGGAACTTTGGTTTTGATTTAGGTCATTCAATTTCAAAAAGCTGAATATCGATTTTTAGAAAGTGAAGTACGGTAAAGTACTGTGAAGATATCGACGGTTGGAAATATTGCTTCGCACAATACTGCTCATTTACGTAGTATTATATAAGGCATACACATATATGAATTTATTTCGTGCTATTTGTACAATTCTAACGAATTTGTTCTTCGTATTAAAAGTATCTAAAACCATTTCTTATTAAGTCTGAAGAAGAAAAGGCTTAATAAATAGATGAGTCATTATCTATTAATTAGTTCTTATTGCTAATTTTTATGGAGGACTTTGTTTTCGTCTTTGGCTATTAATTTCAAAAAGCTGAATTTTGATTTTTAGAAAGGAAGTACGGTAAAGTACTGTGAATATATCGACGGTTTGAAATATTGCTTCGCACAATACTGCTCATTTACGTAGTATTATATAGGAGCATACACATATATGAATTTATTTCGTGCTATTTGTACAATTCTAAACGAATTTTTCCTCATATTGAAAGTATCTAAAACATTTCTTATTAAGTCTGAGAAAGAAAAGACTTAGTAAATAGGATGAGCCATCATCTATTAATTGGTTCTTATTACTAATTTCTAGGAGGAACTTTGTTTGATTTAGGTCATTCAATTTCAAAAAGCTGAATTCGATTTTTGAAAGGAAGTACGGTAAAGTACTGTGAAGATATCGACGGTTGGAAATATTGCTTCGCACAATACTGCTCATTTACGTAGTATTATATAGGAGCATACACATATATGAATTTATTTCGTGTCTATTTGTACAATTATAACGAATTTTTTTCGTATTGAAAGTATCTAAACCATTTCTTATTAAGTCTGAAGAAGAAAAGACTTAGTAAATTGTATGAACCATTATCTATTATTGGTTCTTATTGCTAATTTTTATGGAGGACCTTTGCTTTCGTTTTTGGTAATTCAATTCAAAAAGCTGAATCTCGATTTTTGAAAGTGAAGTACGGTAAAGTACTGTGAAGATATCGACGGTTGGAAATATTGCTTCGCACAATACTGCTCATTTACGTAGTATTATATAAGGCATACACATATATGAATTTATTTCGTGCTATTTGTACAATTCTAACGAATTTTTTCCTCGTATTGAAAGTATCTAAACCATTTCTTATTAAGTCTGAAGAAGAAAAGACTTAGTATATAGTATGAGTCATTATGTATGAATGGGTTCTTATTGGTAATTTTTATGGAGGACCTTTGCTTTCGTTTTTGGTAATTCAAATTAAAAAGCTGGATCCTGATTTTTTGAAAGTGAAGTACGGTAAAGTACTGTGAAGATATCGACGGTTGGAAATATTGCTTCGCACAATACTGCTCATTTACGTAGTATTATATAAGGCATACACATATATGAATTTATTTCGTGCTATTTGTACAATTCTAACGAATTTTTCCTCGTATTGAAAGTATCTAAACCATTTCTTATTAAGTCTGAAGAAGAAAAGACTTAGTAATATAGTATGAGTCATTATGTATGAATGGGTTCTTATTGGTAATTTTTATGGAGGACCTTTGCTTTCGTTTTTGGTAATTCAAATTAAAAAGCTGGATCCTGATTTTTTGAAAGTGAAGTACGGTAAAGTACTGTGAAGATATCGACGGTTGGAAATATTGCTTCGCACAATACTGCTCATTTACGTAGTATTATATAAGGGCATTATCAATATATGAATTTATTTCGTGCTATTTGTACAATTCTAACGCAATTTTTCTTCGTATTGAAAGTATCTAAACCATTTCTTATTAAGTCTGAAGAAGAAAAGACTTAGTAAATTGTATGAACATTATCTATATTGTTCTTATTGCTAATTTTTATGGAGGACCTTTGCTTTCGTTTTTGGTAATTCAATTCAAAAAGCTGAATCCTCGATTTTTGGAAAGTGAAGTACGGAAAGTACTGTGAAGATATCGACGGTTGGAAATATTGCTTCGCACAATACTGCTCATTTACGTAGTATTATATAAGGGCATACACAAATATGAATTTATTTGGTGCTCTTTGTACAATTATAACGAATTTTTTCTTCGTATTGAAAGTATCTAAACCATTTCTTATTAAGTCAGAAGAAGAAAAGACTTAGTAAATTGTATGAACCATTATCTATTTATTTGTTCTTATTGCTAATTTTATGGAGGACCTTTGCTTTCGTTTTTGGTAATTCATTCAAAACGCTGAATCTCGATTTTGGAAAGTGAAGTACGGCAAAGTACTGTGAAGATATCGACGGTTGGAAATATTGCTTCGCACAATACTGCTCATTTACGTAGTATTATATAAGGGCATACACAAATATGAATTTATTTGGTGCCTTTGTACAATTATAACGAATTTTTTCTTCGTATTGAAAGTATCTAAACCATTTCTTATTAAGTCAGAAGAAGAAAAGACTTAGTAAATTGTATGAACCATTTGTACAATTCTAACCAATTTTTCTTTGTATTGAAAGTATCTAAACATTTCTTATTAAGTCTTAAGAAGAAAAGACTTAGTAAATTGTATGAACCATTATCTATTTATTTGTTCTTATTGCTAATTTTTATGGAGGACCTTTGCTTTCGTTTTTGGTAATTCAATTCAAAAACGCTGAATCTCGATTTTTGGAAAGTGAAGTACGGCAAAGTACTGTGAAGATATCGACGGTTGGAAATATTGCTTCGCACAATACTGCTCATTTACGTAGTATTATATAAGGGCATACACAAATATGAATTTATTTCGTGCTCTTTGTACAATTATAACGAATTTTTTCTTCGTATTGAAAGTATCTAAACCATTTCTTATTAAGTCAGAAGAAGAAAAGACTTAGTAAATTGTATGAACCATTTGTACAATTCTAACGAATTTTATCTCGTATTGGGAGTATCTAAAACATTTCTTATTAAGTCTGAAGAAGAAAAGACTTAGTAAATTGTATGAACCATTATCTATTTATTTGTTCTTATTGCTAATTTTTATGGAGGACCTTTGCTTTCGTTTTTGGTAATTCAATTTAAAAAAGCTGGATCCTGATTTTTGGAAAGTGAAGTACGGTAAAGTACTGTGAAGATATCGACTGTTGGAAATATTGCTTCGCACAATACTGCTCATTTACGTAGTATTATATAAGATTTTAAGACTTTGAAATCGATATTGTTCATTTATCTTCATAAGGTGTAATGAACTCCATATTTAGCCAGTGAATAATGAAGTTAAAAAGAACAATTAACTAGAATATATATATATATATATATATATATATATATATATATATATATATATATATATATATATATATATATATATATATGTATCATTAAAATTTGGGAATCATTCATGCTAATTTCAAAATTAAATTAATTCCATACCTTCTTGAAATGAGTGTTTATTCTTTAAAAAAAAATGTAGGAGTAGAGATTTAAAAACGCATCGAATAATAGCATTTTTTATGAACTCTAAGGAAGAAAAGGCAAAGTATTGGATTGGAAAATAATTGGGTAGAATTTTTCTTTATTTTAATTTAATCCTCTCTGTTTTTATAAAATTATGTTTACTTGATCAATAATGTTTACATATTCTAAAATATGTTCAGTTATAGTGCTTACATACAATGTTAGTTTATGCATCGGTTTCAACCAAGATTCTTCATCTTTAAGTGGTATTTATCTTGCTCGAAATGGAAGAGAAAAAATCAATTTATGTCATTGAATGATTTTTTTTATTTCCGAAATGTTTTATACACAGACAGTTAACAAAATTCGCAGTGTGTATGAGGATGATGCTTCAGAAGAAAGCACTGTCCGTAAGCGGTTTGCTAGGTTGACTTGGAAGACGCAAAGCGCTCGGGTCGTTCAACTGTTGATGATGAGCAAATTCAAGCCTTCGTCACAGACATCCCTCACTCTACGAAACGGGATATTGCAGAAACGCTTAACATACACGTACAACATTTACAATAATCTGAAGTTTTTATTTAAATCACCATAAATAAACGGTACAAACTTATTTTACAACCCCAAAAAATGTTTAAACTATCGTAGCTTATGAGTTCGCGCCTCGGTTCTATGGGGAGGGCGTTTAACTCTGGCAATAGTCCCCCGCTTTAACCCGTCTGGCTAGGGGTGGGCATAATCGAATGTTCGTCATAATCGGATGATGGGACTTCGATGATTTAAATAATCAAAAGATTTCATAATCGAATGATCGAATAATTAGTATTTCTGTGATGAGCAAAAAAAAAAAAAAGGTCGTTCGATTATCCGAGCTCCTCATAATCCCTCGATTATAGTTAAACTGTTCAGTTCGAATGGTCATTCGCTTATCCAAACCGATTAATCCGAATAATTGTAATAATCGAATGATCCGATAATCGTCATTCGATTATGCCCATCCCTAGGTCTGGCTGAAAATAGTTTTGTCAGGTATGGTAGAAAAATAAAAATATTAACTATTATCTACGAGGCCAGAATGTAAAGACTAAGAATATAAGCCATGATGCGTTTTTCTCACTTATTTTAAGTGGAAGGATCTCATTTTTAAGGGAAGGGTATGGGATCCGCTACCGATTATTTATCTGCAAAAGGCTGAATGAACCCGCTTTAGAAAGTGACACTAAACATCAATTAAAACAGACAGTCTCATGCAGTTCGACTCAATATTACAAGGTTAAAAAGAACAATTATAATTATAATATTTAATTTTTTTATTTTATTTTTCATTTTGTAGGATATTTAGACTTTTATCGAGTAGCAATAACCAGGAGTAAGCTTCTACATATTACAAAAAAAAATATCAAAAATACAAAAATTAATATATCGAAATTCGAAAAGTGGACAGATAGAATTTTATTTCTATTCGATATTCGGATTATACCTAATTTGAAATAACCTCATAATCAAATATTAAACCTTTTTTATTATTTTGTTTTAGTTAGTCGATTACAAAGTTTAATTATAATTAAATATAAAACCAATAAATATGGGATGTGCCATAATTCATGCCACCGTAATAATTAGAATTTTAAAACAACAAAACTGACAAATTACACATTATCTTACGAATGAATCCATATAGAAAATGACTGACACTGGACTGATTTCTTTAAATTATTGTTATTATTATTTTATTTTTGTTAGTTATTTAAGATATATATATATATATATATATATATATATATATATATATATACTATGTCATTATTTTACATAAATACTTCAAAATGTTCATGATGTACAAAATGATCTTTCCAGTTCCTAGATAATTTAATCATTCAAGCTCCATTTCATCATTTGAAGCATTGTTATTTATATCATATCCATATATTTTTATATTTATTGTATGTAAGATTTCTTAATTTATTTTGTATTTATTAATAAAAAATATTTTGTAATAATTATTTTTTTTTTTTATTGTTCCCTTATTAATTTTTTTTTTCTTTAATACACATGTTAAACGATTCAAGTACCAATCAGTACTACATTGATTACTTTGTCAAGGTGAGAAAAATTAAACAGCTTATGTTTTCAAAACGGAAATAATATGGAAGAAGTTCTAAATAAATCTCGCAATACCTTCTCTTTATACCCCTTATAATCTTCTGATTAATTATTATTATAAACTAAAAAAAATGTTAAAATAAATTAGGTAAGTTTAAAATAAGGTTAGAGTTCAAAAAAGCTCAATGAATCACATTCAGTTTCGTTGGAAACATCTGTTTAAGATTAAATAATACCAAATAATTATAATTTATATTATAATATAATATATTATAATGTTTATTATATAATATACTATAATTTGTAATAATATAAATTAAAATAATTATAATTATGTAAAAAAGCTAGTGAGCCCACCCCTGTTCCACACTGGTGCAATTCGGATGAGGTGTTGTCATTTACCATTTTATTAGCATTTATAAGGTGCGCGCAACACACGACTTTCACTTACGTCTGTTATTAATATCAATTAAAGAATTCTTAAACAAATTTAGAAGCAAAAATAAATTGTTAAAGAATTATTTACATTTGATTTTTATAGAAAGATGGGTTTTATTGAATAATATGTTATAATATTATCTATGAGATTCAGTAAGTTTTTTTTTTTTTTCATCACTCCGTGTAAGAACTACTTGGAGCGTCCGGCGATGACAGAGCTATCCAGTAACCAAATGGCGAAACAATTGCATTACATTTTTTTTTTTTCAGTTTTCTCCTTTAGTTGGATATCGAATTCGTTCAACTTATATAATAACCTGTTTTTTATCAATAGTAATAAGATGACATGCTTATTTTTATAGAATACACAAAATTAAAGAGACTTTAGAGGAAGAAAATTTAAAATATCTGCATTTAAGTCCCGCCAGACTATTCAAATCAGAACGAAACCAACATGATATCAAAGCCCATTAAATTTTACATCGATATAGCGAGTTTAATCAAAATCTTAGAGCCAATTTTGAGAAAATTGTGAAAAGTTGCTAAATGCATAGGATAAAGTAGGACTTCTGGTGAAAATGTTGCTGTAACATTTCGGGTTTATAATAGTCTTAAATATGAAATTTCAATTCCGTACTACTTTTCGTTTTTGCGCTAGAGTTACCACACACACACACACAAACAAACACACATTTACACACTGACTCAGAGAACAGGAGCACGAAAGGAGAGGCAGGGCATTGGCCTAGCCCAAATAGGATGTCCAGGAAAGAAGCAGGCATTTAGCCCTTCTGCCCCCCGCGAGGTAATGCTTGACAGCGGTTCCGTGGGGTGGTAAAGACGAATTGGGAGGTGGTTTTTTAGTGAGTAGGAATCTCACACTGTTGTGAGACTTGATTGTTGCACTTCGTCTCATGAAAGATGTCCACTACACAAAAAAAAACCTTTTTGCGGGACTTAGGTATTTGGACTCAGAGGACCCTAAAACGGGTATCTCCGTTGAAAACTGGATTTCTACAATTTTTAAGATCGCAATACTTTCCCTTTCTATATATTTCATATATAAGTAAGTGAAAGTAAAAAAATTGCTAAATATATATATTTTGAATCAATTTGAAATGAAATGAAATGAAATGAAATGAAAATGAAATGAAATGAAATGAAATGAAATGAAATGAAATGAAATGAAAAGAAATTTTATTCTGGGACATCTAGTCCCCTAAGAATAATATAAATGTACAATAAAATATTTAAATTCTGGCTATATAAATTTTAACAACAAGGTATCAAATTACATAGCATATGCAACCTGGTATGCAGAGTTGAAGTGGCTTTACCCAAAATTCCGACGGCAATACTTCTTAGGAACTTACCTTTACCAATCCTTTAGAACCAAAAAACCCATTTATATCTACAATATGTTCACCCCCCTATCCTCTGTCCACTCTATCAACTAAATTTATACTAATTTGATAACCAACTAAAGCATAAAAGATCAAACAAACTGGTTTCATTTTTTTTTTTCTTTTTAGTTATAAGAATATTTATATAGATGTATAATATACCGTTGAATATAAGTTATGGCACCAAACTTGTGGAAGTTAATGGAAAGTGATGAATAGGGCATAAACTTAGGTGATTTCTATATATATATGATAACGTGATTTTGGTTTCCCCTGACTTCTTCTAAACCACAAGACGGTTTTGTAACGGCTTTCACCATCATTAAAAGCATTCTTTCCTGAAGGTCCAGATGTGAAATACATTGCAATTTAGCTTTTCTTTAAACGGGAAAAAAAATTTCTGTAACTTTCGTCTTCTTCTTTCCCTTCGACCCATTTGCCTTTCAGCGTGGGCGAGCTCCTAGCCATTGGTACCAACTGTCTCTGTTCCTGGCAAGGTTTCTAATCTCGCCCAGAGTTTTACCACTACGCATCCCTATTCGCTCCATGTGGGTGATATAGGAGGTCCTTTGGCGTCCTCTAGGTCTTCTTCCTAAGGACCTTACCTCCATTGTTTTAATTGGGTTCCGGTGGTGGTCCATTCTGCAGACATGCCCCTACCATCCCAATTGCCTCTTGTCTAGGACTTCCAGAACAGGGCATATATTAAGCTCTTCCCTGATTCTTTCATTCCGGACACAGTCTCTCCGTGTCTTCCCCACAATTCTTCTAAGAAACTTCATTTCCGAGGCAGTGAGGCGACTTTGTAGCCTTTCATTCATAATCCAGCTCTCAGCTCTATAGAGGAGCACTGGTAAAAAGATGGACTTGAACAGGTCTAACTTCACGTTCCGTGCTACTTCTCTTTTTCCGATAACCGTGTTGCAGATATGGTAATACACGGAATTACCTTTGGAAATTCTACTTGAGATTTCTGAATCCAATTTCCCAGATCTACTGATCACCGTGCCTAAATACTTGAAATATGTCACCACCTCCATCAATTCTCCACCACAGGAGATCTGTACATCTTCTTGAGCTCTACCAACTTAAAGAACCTTGCTTTTTCTGGAATTGACTGTCTTTCCCTTTCTCTTCAGTTCCTCATTCTACTCCGTCACTGCCTGCTGAAGCTGCTCTGAGGATTCCGCTATAAGGACTATATCGTCAGCAAAATGGAGGAACTGTATAACAACAGGATACTGGTTCCATTGGCCCATGTGCATTCTGGCTGTGCGTCTTTTGCAAATTGAGGCAATCTCATCAATATATACAATAAACAAAAGGGGACTTAGCGAATCGCCCTGTTTTACTTCCTTTTCCATCCTAAAACCTTTGGATTCTTGCCTATTTAAGCGCACAACACACTTTGGCTCTTGGTATGTTGACTTTATAGCCCTCAGCAACTTTTGAGGAATGTTCTTTGCCCTCAAGGGGCATTTCTTCTTTCCTAGGTACCGATTCTAATGCCGCCTTCAGGTCTAAGAACGCCAGATAGACGTTTCGGCCATGGTCACAGGACTTCTCTATTACGTTCTGCAGGGTGAAAATCTGAAGAAATTAAATGTTCTGTAACCAAGTCGTCAAAAAATTATTTCTGAAATATGAGTGGTAACAAAGGCGTATAAATATACCGTTGGATAGCGGAAGAATTTAGAAAAGTTAAAGCGAATACTGTTTCGCACTGGTGAAATTTGAATAAGGTGTTCTCATTTATGTTCAATCTCCCACTATACCAATAACATGTGCTCAGAAGTTTATGGACTTATAAAAACATTATATTAACCTATACGAATTATTTTATTGCATATTGAATATATATGGATGATGCCTAGTATACAGAGGACTCAGTGGCGAAAACGAGATGAGAGTAAAAATATTATTGAATAGGTTCATAAGATTTATGTACGACCTCTCCAGACAGTCACACGCCTCTCACTGGAACTCTTGTCAAAGTTGGCTCTATCCCGAATCTCGAAGAATATACCTGCTTGGCATCTTCCTATTCCCATCCTCGCGAGCCAGAAAACCTTCCTATATCTTTGATCTCCTTACCCATTCCACGCTATTCAGTGCACTCCCTGAATACAAGATCCCAACTGATCCATACCTTCTCTCTCATAAAACAGCATCCTATGAAAAGTCCTTCATTATCCGTGCTACCATACTTTGGAACTCCTTACCCATCTCCCTCTGAAAAGTGTCACCCCTAACCATATTCAAACAGCAATTATTCAACCACCTCCACAAAAATCAATCTTCCGCACATATGTGATTAAATCTAGACTCTGATAATACCTAACTAAACTCATTTGATGCTCATGATCTGTTTGTTTTTAATTTCACTTACGATATATAGTAAGGGAAAGTATCGCGATCATGAAAATTTTCAATTTCAGCTTTTGACGGAAATACACGTTTTAGGGTCCCCTGAGTCCAAATAACCAAATCCCGAAAAAAGGTGTGTGTGTGTGGTGACTCCCGGGCGGAAACGAAAAGTCCTATACAACTGAAATTTCATATTTGAGGCAACTATAAGCCCGAGATGTTACAAAAACGTTTTTAACAAAATCGGCTGACCAGAAGAGCCACTTTATACTATGCATATTGCACCTTTTTATGAGTTTCTCAAAAACGGTTCCGACGATTTTGATTAAACTCCTTATATCGATGTAATATTTAATAGGCTTTAATATTATCTAGATTTAATTCTAATTAAAATAGTCTGACCTGTTTTTCATCAGGTGTAACAAGATAATATAGTTATTTTTATGTAATCAACAAAATTAAAGGTACTTTAGAGGAAGAAAATTTAAAATATCGGCATTTAAGCCCTGTCAGACTACACCTTTATCAGAATGAAACATACATGATGTTAAAGCTTAATAAATTTTACATTGATATAGCGAGTTTAATCAAAATCGTCAGAACTGTTTTTGAGAAAATCATAAAAAGGTGCAATATGCATAGTATAAAGTGGCTCTTCTGGTTAGCTGAATTTGATGAAAAAGTTTTTGTAACACCTCGGTCGTATAGTAATCTTAAATATGAAATTTCAGTTTCATAGGGCTTTTAATTTCCGCCCAGGAGTTACCACACCCACACACACAGACCTTGGTTATTTGGACTTAGACTTGGTTATTTGGACTCAGAGGACCCTAAAACGTGTATCTCCGTTGAAAACTGGAATTCGAAAAGTTTCACGATCGCAATACTTTCCCTTACTATATATAGTAAGTGAAAGTAAAAAAATGTCATCAAAATTGGTATGATACATTTGGGATCCTCTCCTTGTTAAAAGTAAAAAATATTAAAAACTGGAATTTATAAAATAATTAATTATCCCAATTAAAATGTATCTACTACACATCATAACAAATCATAACCTCTTAGATTTTTTATTTATAATGGCCTAAACAAAACATAATCTTATCATAGAACACATAAATCATTTTGACAAGACAACATTTCAATTTTATTGGTTTATTATTTTCAATAATTAACCTTTAATTTATTAAACAAAAAAAAAATTATATGTCAATAATGCAATGAAAATGAATAGAAACTTTATTAGCATCAAAACAATTATCTTGAACTAATGATACACTTGGTAACGACAAACTAAACTTTGCCATTCACAGGTAGATCCCAGTGCTATTTCCCAAATAAATTTTGGACCAAATGAAAAAAGAATCATTGAATTTGGTTAACAAGTAGCTTAGATATTGCGTTTTAAAATCAGTGGTAGTGCTATGTTATGACTTATCTTTGACTTAGTTCTTTTCATATTACTTAATTGCCTATCAACAGCTATATAAACAGTTATACCCTAATATTGTTATTTGGAAATAATAAACCATTGTGTAATAATTTGCAGCGTTTTTTTTTCTTCATAAAACAATGTGAACAAGAAATTTAATTTCACAAACACATGTTCAACATTTTCGCTGTAAATCTTGCTGTCACAAAATCAACTTTTAACAATATCATCCCTCTGAATAAGACACGTTGAGGGTGTGTAATGTAACCAAGTGCTTTTTGTATCTCATCTAAAAATTTACATTGACAAGGTTGGGTTTTTATTTTTATTTTCTATTCCATAATAAATACAAGTTCCCTCTGAGATAAAACTAAAGTTTTCAGTTATGTGGATTTTTTTTCGAAGAGGAAATGCAATCGGTGATCAGTTCAGTGTGAAACAATGTCGCTGATTTCCTGATGTAAAAGGTAAATCCAATTCTAGCAGAGAAAATTTTTGAAGGAAGAGCTACAAAACACAAAAATAAAGTGATCAATCGACTGGCAAGTATTTCTTTTCTCACATTTTTTTTTTTAATTTAGCATTAAAACGGTGGGAGATTACATTAATAATATTGTATAATGAAATACAAATAATATGTACAATTGATAGCTCATATCGTCCCTCCATAGTATAAGAATGGAGTTCATAAGATTTTTTATAGCACAGTTATAGGTTATAGCAGTGGTTACCATATGCTTTTTCGTGTGTTTGCATTTAATAGGTTTCTTCCGAAATAAGGTTTGGACAGGTATAAGCCTGTGGGAGTATGCGCAGTACAATTTTTCTGTTCCATCCTAGTCAGAACTTGGGTTCGAATAAACATAATGCAATTTAGTTGTGATACATTGATTAGGTATATTTGCTGCTAGTCTGTTAAAGCCCCACAAAGAAATAATTTATCTAAAAAAATATCGATAGTATACATCGCTATCGTGAAGTTTAGTATCGATCTAGGAGAAGGTTATTTGACAATTACGTCTAACCATGTTGTTGTGACTAATCGGACGATGCTACCTACAGTGGGTGTCCTAAATTTTACCTGTCTAGGTTTAATTAGGGTAGCGATCTTTAACGAGTACCTGACATCGCACAGGCTCGGGACCACCTTTTAACGTCCCATCCGAAGGACGGCATAACTAAGGATTTTTTTACTACCATTTTTTACTACCAAAAACTTCTAGGGCCACCTGCGAGTTTGATTTCGGAAACTTGTGCATATGAGGCTGTTATGCTGACCACCATGCTACAGGTAACTCCAACCACTTCTTGATTCAACAGCACCAAAGCTTGTTGATTTAAAAATGAATACTTTAATGTTTTTTATATTTATTTAACGTCACTTTCTGTTGCTGTGACTAATCGCACGATGAAACAGTAGGAGTCCTAAATTTTGCCTATCCAGGTTTAATTAGGGTAGGGATCTTTAACGAGTACCTGTCATCGCACAGGCTCGGAACCATCTTTTAACGTCCCCTCCGAAGGACGGCATAACTAAGAATTTTTACTCCATTAAAAAATCCTTCCTCGCGCGGATCTCATTACCGTGTGGAAAAAGAAAATCCGCTAAATAAAATTCCTTAAATAATCCAAGCGATAATAAGCTTACTTTCGGGTAGTAAAAAATGAGACTTCAAAATTCTTAAAAAATAAGAAAAGAAAGTTTCTTAAAGGCAAAAAAATAGAAAATCACAGAAACGAAAATAACGTAAGAGAGAAGTACAAAGGTATAAACAAATCGCAAAAAGATTTAAACCCCTATAGAATGGGGTTAAAGATGCAAATAACAACATAATTTTTCACTCCCATTAAAAAATCCTAGGGCCATCTGCGGGTTTGAACCCGGGATCTTCTGCATATGAGGCTGTTATGCTAAACTACCATGCTACAGGTCCTCCCTAAATGTTTTTGAATTTAAACAAAATGTTATGACTAGTGATGAAAAAAGGCAGTTAATTGTTTTCAGTGATCTGGGATTATGCCTAGTGAAATTCTCTGCGACAATGAAATTTACAAAGAGGAAAAACCAGATGGAGGTGTGCGTCAGCTAATTGTCCAACTGAGAAAAATGTAAGATAAGGGACATGGTTGGAGTGATTTAGGCTCCCCATAAAAATAATTGTACTGTCTGTTTATTGTTAGTCCAAAGAATATACTAACGGTGAGTTTTTCGATTAAGAAGTCAATATGAGTAAGGAATCATTCTTCGATTTCAATAATCATAAAAGAAAACTTTGTGTGTGGCGGATGGAAAGTGATAGTACCGTTGTAGGATGTGATGGATTATTTGTTGAAATCGATGAGTCACTTTTCAACAAAAGAAAAAATAATTCCTGTAGGGTGCTGCCTCAATAATGTATGTTCTAGGATCTTAACATCGATAATAATAATAATAATAGGCTTGCCGAACCCGAAGGTTCGATGCCGATAACATCAAAAGCTTTAACGCAATCCTGCCATCTACGCTTCGGTCTACCTTTCGGACGCCTACCAGTCGGATCAGCGAATACCAACTTTCTCGGAATCCATCCCTCACCGAGCCCAACAACTATACCCACCTATTTGAGTCTCCGCGACGCTATCGAATCAATTATATTCACAGGGTACAAGTTCCGCGATCCCGCGATGTGCAACCTTCCGAACTCCCCAGTGGCCTCATCTTTCTTCGGATCAAATATTTTACGCAGTACCTTATTTTCGAAAACCTTAAGCCGTTGTTCATCCCTCAAAGTAAGCGGCCACGTTTCACATCCGTAAAGAACCATCGGAAGAAGTATAGTTTTATAAATTCTAACCTTTAAGATATTATACAGAAGCCGCGAGCTAAGTAATTTAGAAACTGAATAATAACACGCATATACATCTCTATAGTTGTAATATATGCTAAACTATGTTTTTTCTGTTTCTAGCTTCAGTTCTGAAGCTAAACTTTTTTCTTTTTTTTTTTAATTGTAGGTATAACCGCCTAGAATTTGACTAGTTTCTCAGTTTCACCCTAGGTGCATTACCTTGGGAGTAATTACACTAAATTATATTCACAGGATACAAGTTCCGCAATTCCGCGATGTGCAACCTTCTAAACTCCCCAGTGGCCTCATCTCTCTTCGGACCAAATATTTGCTGGCTGAAGGCTTGCTGGAGGGTGTGACGTATTTTTGAACGCCCTACTCACATATTTTAGCTCACAAAATTCCACTAACAGTCATAGATTTCTCTTAACATCGATGTCAATCAAAAATTTGTAAATGAACAAATGTAGAGTAAAATATGTAAAAATTCGCAAAGTATGTAAGAAATAGGTAAATTTAATCAAATATGTAAATTTAAATAGGCTTAATTTAATCCCAAATGCGTTGAAACATATACTATGAGTTGTTACAAGGTGATATTAAAGTCAGGGAGCCAATATGTATTCACATAGGAATCCTAGACATACTTATAACCACAACAAATTCTGAATAAAATCTGAGATTTGGAATCCCACATAAAACTAAATACTCGGAAAGAATTCTGATGGGTTGCAAACAGAGGATTCAGTGTAACTAGAATTAGAAAGAACGTCTTCGAATTACGTTGAACGGATAAAAACAATGAAATGGGGATTAGCCTGTAGCTGGGTGGCTAGCATAACAGTCTTCTATGCCACAGGTCACAGGTTCGAACCCGCAGGCGGTCCTAGGATTTTATATTGGGAGTAAAAAGATCCTTAGTTATGCCGTCCTTCGAAGGGGGCGTAAAAAAGTGGTTCCGAGCCTGTGCGATGTCAGATACTCGTTAAAGATCCCTGTCCTAATTAAATCTGGAGAGGCAAAATTAGGACTCCTACCGTAACACCGTCCGATTAGCCACAGTAGCATAAAGTTAACACGTTCAGGGCTGGGCGAATATCTACGTTTTTCCCGTGAGGCGGGACTACGCTTCGAGGGGCGGGAGGATACTGTTACAAGTTCCAACGTGTTTAATGCGATATTGTTTTGATAACAGTTTTGCATTAAACATACATATGACTTGAAGGAGTAATTATGGAAATACTTAAAAAAGGTTCTTATATAATTATTCTTATATTATTATTTATAATTAAAAATAATTCTTATATTATATATTATATTTTTATTTATGGTGACAAAGTATGAAATGAAATCACGCACAGCTAAATAAAATTCTTTAAGCAGAGTAATCAAACGAAATTAACCGATAAGAGTCCTTTGAGGGAGCATGTTGAAAGTTATAAAATATTTAATAAATAAGCCCTTATTCTTGTTAATTCCTTCAAAATTTATAGTTGAGAAAAAATAAAATAAAGTTATTCTCTAAAAACAAGCGACTCACCTGTGATGCACGCCGCCCCATGGGATAGTTAAGCGTGACCCACCTATGGGTCACCCCGCCCCTCGGAACAGACAAGTATGACCCACCGGTGAACGTGTTAAATAAACAAAAATGTAACACTAATGATATAGGGATGAATTAAAAGAAATGACCGTTTTTAAAAATAATTTTTAAGATGTTTATTGGTTTGTTTTCTAAAATGGCGACTGGCACAGTTCTACTTACGTATTGCTCTATGTTAGTTTCCTTCTCATCAATGTGATACTGCTTGAAAATGCTTCAAACTTTGTAAATCGTGAGTGGTTACACTGATAAACACATTAACGAACACATATCACGAGGTGAGTGGCAATTAGTTCGATAGACAATAATAGACTGGTGGCCGTCCTAGGCTGGAGATAAGGCCTAGGCTAGGACTTACTAATCCTCATCTTTGTTTACAAGGTCTCGGTCGGCAATATTGACATTTCCGTATCCTTATCGCCCGAAAAGGACTAATTTGCTATTTCAAAGGATATGCCCGATTTTCATATTTTAAGGACTGTTTTAATTTTTGTTTTTTTCATTCTAAGTTAAAGTCGCCATTCTCGTTGAAAGGATTCTTAACAATTGACATTTATTGTAACCAGGATACGGTTCAAAATGGAAGAGAACCTCCATTTTTGACTCGATTCTCCTTTTAAAAGGATACGAATCGAAATAAATCACTGGTAACTAGGATTACCACACTAAAAAGGACACTTTTTAATATAGAAACTCTCTTCCCGATGCAAGAAGCTGTCCGAAATAACTTAAGTCTAACTGTCTATATTAGGGTGGGTGAGGTGGGTTAAAAAAAGATACGGATAAAAAGGATACGGATCGAAATTAATCAATGGTAACAATATTGCCATTTCCGACTTCGTAACCTAGACATTCGTCATATAAACTTTTATGTTCTTCCTGTTAGACTGTATTTTAATATTTTTTTATATTTTATTTTTTATGTTTTGTGCTTTTTCTCTTTTTCCAGGACTTTATTTTTATTTTACTCAATCAGAAATGTTCGTTTGGTTTTACGTTTTCTATGTATATGTATATATTGTAAATAGTTTAGTTTTAAGATATTTACGTTAATTTTCTATTATTAGTAATTTATATAAGTCTATATAACTTTTTTTTTTATTTATTATTTTTTTTTTTTTTTATTTATCTCGCAATATAAGGGGACTTTATATTTATTTTTTCTATTGTATTCATCATGGATTTAGATAAGACTCTATCTTATGATGAATCAGGGGAAGAAACGCCATTCTCTGAGGTTAGCAAATCCGACTCCCAATATTTAACGCGACGTCAGAAACGCCATAGGAACAACACTGGGTCCGGCGGTAATTCGCCAAACAAAAAAAAAAATAAATCGGCCAAGTCCAAACAACCGCCAAAATCAATTCCTTCTCCGCCAAAAACTCGCAGCACCACTGCAGCCAACCAAATTGAATCTCCGGCGCCTTCCGTTTCAAACGCCACACCACTTTCAAACGCAACGTCTTCTATTACGAACCATTCCGATTCAGCCAACATTTCAAACCAGCCTCAAGGATTTTCTGATCCCGAGCCACCTCCTATCTATGTTTCCAATAATATTGATTTTATATCGTTTGGTGATGAAATCGCCGCTCTCATCGGACAACCGAACTTTCAGTGTTATTCTCGACTAAGCGATATCAAAATTAATACCACCACAAAAGACAATTACAAAAAACTGGTAAGTTATTTGAGTTCAAAAAATTATGATTTCCATTGTTATCAGTTGAGACAAGAAAAATCTTATCGAGTGGTTTTACGCGGGCTCCACTCATCCACTCCCACTGATGCAATTAAACGAGGTCTGGAAGAAATTGGGCATCACGCACGGAACATCTCTTCAGTGACACACCCCACAGGAAAATACCCATTGCCATTATTTTTTGTGGACCTCGAACCAGCCAGTAATAATCCGGAAATATTTCAGGTGAGAAGGCTGGTGTACTCATCCGTCCGTTTCGAAGAGCCTAGACAAAAAACTACTATTGTTCAGTGCACCAAATGTCAAACCTTTGGACACACTAAATCATACTGTTTCCACCAGGCTAGGTGTGTTAAGTGTGCCGGACCTCATGCCTCTGCCACTTGCCCGAAATCTCAGACTGAGCCAGCAAAGTGTGTTCTTTGCGGGGAAGGCCACCCGGCTAGTTATAGGGGTTGTGTCGTTTACAAAAGCCTTCTTCGCCAGAGATCACAAAATTCAACTGTAAAAAGAATGGATCAGAAGATACGTCCTCAGGTACCAGAGTTGGAAAATTTGTGTGATTTTCCTGAAATTCCAAAAACTGCTAATATGATCGCTCCACAGCAGCCTGCCACACCTGCATCCAGAGTTCCCACTGAAGAAGCCAGGAAATCTCTCTCAGAAGTCACCGCTGTAAGAAAGCAACAAACTACCAGTCAGGCGCCTCCGACCTCCCAATTCAAACCTCCCGTCTCCCGTCCTAAACCACAAGCTTCCCGTCAACAGACCCCTTCCCAAAATCTACCCTTACGGGTGAAACTCCCTCCTGAGCATCCTACCAAAATTCCTGAACGTCCTTATAATCCACCAAATCAGCCAAAGCCCCAACCTCTGTTATCTCAGCGGACTGAACAGCTTCATACCCCACGGCGAGTTCAGCTCCCAGCCAATAATCCAGAACCAATAAACTATCCACCCCAGGTATCTTATCCACATCAGTTTCCTAATCAAGATCCTTCCAATATATACTCCATCCTTGAGTCCTTTCTCTCTGATCTCAGAGCTACCATCCAACCACTGATCACCCTTCTCACCAGAGTCCTTTCGCAAGTTCCATTTAATCTCGAACGATGAGTGTAAAGCCCCTAGCGATTATCTTGTGGAATGCTAATGGCCTGCATAACCATCGTGACGAACTGGACTTATTTCTACATGACAACCACATAGACATAGCACTACTTACTGAAACTCACTTCACTAAACGATCAAATTGTTACATACGTGACTACATCACTTATAGATCTGACCATCCCGACAACACTTCCCATCTGGATCATGCATCCTTATCCATAAATCCTTACCACATTCTCTTATTCCTTCTACTCCAACTGATGCCATACAATCAACATCGGTAATCATTTCAACTCGTCCTTTCCATCTTACACTCTCAGCTGTATACTGTCCTCCTGGTAACTCTCTTTCCTTTAACCAACTTGAAACCCTCTTCCGATCCTTAGGACTGCGCTTCATTGCTGGAGGTGACTATAACGCTAAACACCAACGATGCGGTTGCCGAACATCCAACTCCCGTGGTAATGTCCTTTCTCGCGTCTCTAACTCCAATTGTTATACTATCCTTTCTCCTATGAGCCCAACATATTGGCCAACATCCCTCAAAAAACGTCCAGATATCCTTGATATATTTGTTTCCTCTCAGATATCTTCCTCCCAATCCACAATCAAAACCCTAAATGACCTTTCATCTGATCATAGCCCAGTTCTGCTTTCCTTGCACTCGAGCCTTGTTCCTAAACCCACCATTCCCACTCTGATTACAGGACGAGTAGACTGGGACGGATTCAGAAGTGACTTGGAAACCAAACTGGACTTAAAAATCCCACTTAAGACTACACATGATATTGATAAAGCCGTTGAACAACTGACTGACTCAATTAGCAGTAGCATACTTGACAACACTTTGACCATTAATACTACCAACTCACAGGAGACTACCCTGCCACAGCACATTCGAATCTTATTAAGGGAAAAACGCAGGGCAAGATCGAAGTGGCATAGGACTAGATATCCATCAGACAAAACTTATTATAATAAACTGACTAACAGACTGAAAACAGAAATCAGAAAAGCAAAAATTCAAAACTTACTCAACTTCACCGAAAAACTTACTATTACAGACAGATCATTATGGACGACGACAAAAAAGCTACTGAAGTTCAAAAACTGTAATCATCCACTCCTAACAGAATCTCATGTCTGGACAAGATCTGATGAAGAGAAGGCCCAGATATTCGGTGAGCACCTTTTCGAACCTTTAATCCACATCCAGATGTCCATAATCCTGGTCACATTAAGTTTATAGAAGATGAACTAGATATCCCACTCCAAATGGCCCTTCCTCCTAAAGCGTTCCATCCGTCAGAAATATCTAACATTATTCAGAGTTTACCATCCCGCAAAGCTCCTGGGCATGATCTTATAACTTCCCATATTTTAAAAGCACTTCCTCGAAAAGCTATCCTCTATCTCACTTACATATATAATTCCGTACTTCGTTCCACCTACTTTCCTGCCTCCTGGAAATTATCCATCGTCAAAATGATACCCAAGCCTAAGAAACCGCCTGAAAATCCATCTTCTTACCGTCCCATCTCACTTCTACCAATCATGGGTAAAATATTGGAAAAACTTATCCTAAAACGCCTGTACCCCATCCTTGATACTAATTCCATAATTCCTGATCATCAGTTTGGATTCAGGACGTCCCACTCCACTATCCAGCAATGTCATCGTGTGGTGGACGTTGTCTCGTCTACATTGGAGCGTGGTTTGTATTGTACTGGAGCCTTCCTTGACGTGGAATAGGCCTTCGACCGAGTCTGGCACCCGGGATTGCTTCACAAGCTCCGCCAATTCCTTCCCCCTACATACTTCCTTATTATCCAGTCCTACCTCACTGGCAGATCCTTCAAAATCAATCATAATAATTCATTATCGTCCATTTTTAGTCAGTCTGCTGGTGTTCCTCAAGGTAGTATCCTAGGACCCATCCTTTACACAGTTTATACAGCTGATATCCTAACCCATCCTAACACCTTCCTTTCTACCTATGCTGATGACACTTGTGTGTTATCAGTCAATACTGATCCAACTATTGCCTCTCAAACTCTCCAATCCCACCTCAGAGACCTTGAAGTATGGTGTCAGAACTGGAGAATTAAAATAAATTCCAACAAATCCAACCAAATTACATTTACCCTTCGTCGTAAACCTATGACTTCCTGCCCTACTGTCTCCTTCAATAATACTCCTCTTGTTCCGGTTGAACAGATCCGATATCTAGGACTGCACCTTGACAAACGACTCACTTGGAATCCTCATACAAGACTGAAACGACAAGAAGCTGCACGACTACTTCAACACTTACTAGACAAACGTTCTAATCTTCCACTTAACTACAAAAGACTCATCTACATGACTATCATAAGACCAATATGGACTTACGGAATTGAGCTCTGGGGCTCTACTAAACCATCGAATTCTTCTCGTATCCAATCCCTTCAGTCCAAAATCCTTCGTAAAATCCTCAATGCTCCTTACTTTGTCACCAACAAACTCATCCATAAAGACCTCAATGTCCCATATGTTGCTGATTTGGCCCGTACGAGGTATCAATCCTTCCATGACAAACTCCATTCCCACCCTAATCCTTTCGTTTCAATCCTTTCTTCCTCTTCAATTCCTGACAATCCTTCGAGGCGTCTGAAAAGGAGATGGCCCCGGGACCTTCTAGTTTAGAATATTTTTAGAGTTCTTCCATTGGGAAGCTTCTCTACATGTGTTTCATGCCTTTTTTATGTTTCATTCAAATTTACTTGTTGTATTACTTGTTATACAGTTGTAAATTCCAATAAATAAATATATAAAAAAAAAAAAAAAAAAAAAAAAGATGTTTATTGACATTCCTTTCTCTTTCAGTTTCCAATATTATTACTATTGGTATCATTTGAAATACTATATTAAATCATTTTGTAAACATAATGCCTCTCTGTGAGACTCAGTGTTCGTTAGGCATTCCTTCAACAAAAATGACTGTAGGTTACGAAATTCAGGTCTTATTGCAGCACTATTCGGAACGAAAATTTACAGACGCCGAAACCACATGTTTAATGCGAGAAATTGAAGAGGAACCTCACCTATATGAATAGACTGTGAGGAGGTGGTTCGCTAAATTTGAAAGTGGCGATACACCCTTACGAAGGCAGTCAATCTCAAGGCGACTTTTTTGGAATTTATAAGTATTTCACTAAGATGGGCGTTGATCAGTACTCTATTCAGACAGCTGCAACGGATGTACGAAGTTTTGGAGAGGCGGCTTCGGTGAATCGGAAAAATGTTTTGTTACAACAGGACAATGCCCGGCCTCACACATCTCGATATACGAAGCAGAATCTTGCTGAGATGGATGTAATTGAACTTCTACCGCACCCAACATTCTTACCTCTTCAGAGTTATGGCTCACTTCCTTAAGTGGAAAATTTACGTACATTGGAGGAAGTTTAAATTAGGGTAGAATATTTTTTTTCAATTCAAAACCCAAAGCTTGGTATCGGTAGGGACTGCACTTTGATGTCTTTTTTTTTTTAATAGATTTATTGCTATTAACAACTGTATATGATACACATCTAGTAAATGAGATACAAGATACAAATGTCATGTTTCACATGTGGGGATACTACCCATTGGCAGCTCTCCAAAAACTATATTAAACTAGAAGGTCTAGGAGATATCTTCTTTTCAGACGCCTCGGAGGATTATCAGGGATTGTTTTTTTTTGTTTTTTTTTTTATTCATTGAACAATATTACAATCTGTCCAATTCAGGACATTTTTAATAGTGATAACGTACAACATTCATACTACATTCACACGATATATACAAAACTATAAATTTATATAATAATAATAATAAAATATACATATAAACAACATAAAATCAATAAAAATATATACAATAGTCACTCATACCTATATACAATTTACAAGCATACAGCACGTGAGTGGAGAATCTAGCCAATGCTAGAACTCCAATATACATGTTATAAGAGGTCACGAGGCCACTGCCGTTTCAACCTTCTAGGTGGGTTGTATGGATGGGTGGGGCTGGATAGGGATTGAGCTAGAGGATTAGGATGATGAATGAGATTCTGGTGGAATTTGGAAAATTTGGATGGAATCAGGTCTGAAATAAAAGGAACATTAAGGTCGTGGTGCAAGGTATAGTTGGAAACATAATAAGGAGCATTTACTATTGTACGGAGGACTTTGGATTGAAAGGATTGAATGCGTTTGATGTTAGTACGTTTAGCTGTCCCCCACAGTTCAAGTCCGTAGGTCCAGATGGGCTTCAGTATTGTCCTGTAGATTAATAATTTTTTGTCAACTGTAAGTTCAGATTTTCTGTTGAGTAGTCGGTATCACTGTACGAATCGTCGGTTGAGTTCTTGTCTTTTAAGTCTTGTATGTGGGTTCCAAGTCAATCTTTTGTCTAATAGTAAGCCAAGATACCGGACTGTATCTGAAGGAGGTATTGGAATGGAATTGAAGTAAACTGGCGGACAGGAGTTTCGTCGAAGAGTGAAGGTTACGTGTTTGCATTTGGCTTCGTTCACCTTAATGCGCCAAGCATTACACCAGTCTTCGATAAGAGAAAGGTGTCTTTGCAGGTTTAAGGATGCTGTTTCAGGATTGGAACTGGATGATAGGATGGCGGTGTCGTCTGCAAAAGTTGCCAGAAAGGTATCAGGATGTGTAGGAATATCAGCAGTGGAAAGGATGTAGAGGACGGGTCCCAAGACGCTGCCTTGAAGAACACCGGCCTCAACGGGATAAAGGTTAGAAAATTCTACACCACAGCGAACGCGGAAGGAAAGGTTTGAGAGATAGGATCGGAGAATGAGGTATAGAGACTAGGGTAAATGGGTTTTCAGCTTGAAGAGTAATCCAGTGTGCCATACCTGGTCAAAAGCTTGCGCAATGTCCAGAAACGCACCAGAACAATACTCTTTGCATTCAAGAGCTGAGGAAATATGGTCTACAACTCGGAGCCCCTGTTGAACTGTGGAATGCTGAGGACGGAATCCAAACTGATGGGAAGGAAGATTTTGAGATTCTAATATGGGTAGGATACGTTTAAGAAGAAGCCTTTCGAAGATTTTTGAGAGGATGGGGAGTAGACTAATAGGCCTGTAGTATGAAGTGTTGTTGTAAGGTTTGCCTGGTTTTAGAAAAAGAATGATAGTGGAATGTTTCCATAACAGAGGAAAATAGGTGGTGCGTAGGATGCAGTTGTAAATATAAGTAAGGAATATAATAGCTTTCTGCGGAAGTTGTCGGAGGATCTGGGGAGTAAGGAGATCGTGTCCAGGAGATTTACGGAGGGTAAGTTTTTGGAGAAGATATTTGACCTCAGAGGGATTAATAGCTTTAGGAGGTAGGGAAAGTGGAATTGGTGACATAAGAAAGTCTTGCACTGTTGCGGTGTGATTGGCGTGGGATTCCGGGTGAGGAGTGAAAACTTTGGAGAGGTGTGTGGCGAATTCCTCGGCTTTATCTTCATCAGACGCAGCCCAGGAGTCATCACCACGTCGGAGAGGATGGGAAACTTGATGGTATTTTAGGATCATTTTCGTGACTTTCCACAGGGAATTATCACGAGCTGATAGAGAGGAGAGGTAGGAATTAAAGGACTGGGAACGGAAGGTCGCCAACTCCCTCTTCAATTGTCTACAATAGAAGTTATAGGAGCGGCGATCTGTTGGGTGTCGGGTGCGCTGCCATAATGATCTTGCTCGGCGTTTGGTATGGATGAGGTCTATAATATGTTGTGGAAAATGATTTTGGTGAGGATTTATATTGGGGTGTTTAGGAGAGGAGGCAGTCCAGATAGCTTGTTGGATGGCGGTGGTAAAGGAATAGACGGAATTATCTAGGTCATCTGGGGTTTTGAGGGTTACTCTGAGGTCAATATTATCGGTCAGGATTTGGCGGAAAAGGTTCCAGTTGACAGGGCCTCGGATGAATGATGGTGGAATGGGTTTTGGAATTGGAGTGAGAGATACTTTTAGGATCAGTGGACTATGGTCTGAGGATAGTTCATCAAGGCGAGTTACAGAAAAGTTGAGGGAGCCTAATCCGCTGTGGATAAAGAAGTCGAGGATGTCAGGATTGCGGTTAGGATCGGTTGGCCAGTAGGTAGGGGAGTCAGGAGGCAGGATATTAAAATTTCGGGAGTTGAGTGCAGACAGCAAATTTCGTCCCCGAGAATTCGTGGTTCTGGAACCCCACTGCTGATGCTTGGCGTTTAAGTCTGCACCCAGAATGAAACGATTTCCTAAGGAATCCAGGAAGGATACAAATTCGGAATTGGAAATGGAATGTTTAGGAGGGCAGTAAGCAGATGTGAGGGTTACCGGAAAGGAAAAAGTCTTGATTACTATGGCTGTGGCTTGTAGGAAATCATAGGTGGGAAGTGGGAGTAAATGATGAGAGAGGGATTGGTGGACAATGATAGCAGAACCGGCATGGGCTTTGCCGTCTAGGTGGTCAGTACGGTATGTGATGTATTGCGGTATTTTGAAGTACTGTTTAGTCGTTAGTCTTGTTTCAGTTATAAGTGCAACATCGATTGTTTTGTCTTGCAACAACGCTCTCAGTTCGTCAGTATGATTTCTAACACCATTCGCATTCCAAAGGAGAATGGATAAGGAGTTAGGTGAATTCATTAAGGATTTTTCAAGGCAGGGATTAGATTTGATACTAGATTTGTAAGGAGTGATATAAGCGGCATAACAAGAGATTTGATTTCGGAGATGAACGATGTCATTAGACTGGTAAGATCTGTGACGTTTGATGGTGGAGGGATATGAGAAATTTAATGTTGAGGAGTTTTTTGAAGATTAGGTAAACTTTGAGGAATAGATTGTTGTACAATAGATTAAGAAAGTTGAGGAAAAAGTTGTTCCGGCAGTGCCTCGACTTCATGATTCTGGTTTCCACCTCCAAGCAAGTGGGCAAATGATACGTTAGAATTTACAAGTTTAGATGGTTCTCTTCTGCTTCTGGTTGGTACAGCTGTTTCATTCGGATCCTGAGGTTTTTGGTATCTGGTTCTGAGTTTCTTGTAGATTTCACATCCCTTGTAGTTAGCCGGGTGGTCCTTGAGGCACAGAGCACATACAGCGGGTGTAGATCTTGATCTTGTACATTCTTCTGTTTTATGCTGTTCACCGCATTTCACACAGCGTGGTATGTGATGGCAATAACTTTTGGTATGACCATATGCCTGACAGTTATGACACTGAACTATTTCCCTCTTTGTGTAAGGTTTTTCAACTTTTACACGGGTATAGTACAGTCTCTGAGGTCATAGATTTTTTCGACTCCTGCTGATGGTTCCAAGTCCACGAAGAATAGAGGCAGTGGACTTTTATCTTTTAGAACGTTGGTGACTTGCCTCACTTGGAATCCTAATTCTGTCAGTTCTTCTTTGATAGCTTCAACGGGTGTTGAGGAATGTAGGTTTCTGATTACGACCCTTAATGCTCTCTCCTGGCGCAGCTGATAAGTATGAAAGTCAACTTTGGTCTCAGTCAGATATTTTACAATCCTTCTGTAGGTTTCAGCGGTAGTCGGAGATATTTTAGTATCATTGGTTCTACTTATACAATAATAACTATTAGGATCAGTTACTTTGTTTAAATGCGCACACATCAGTTTAAAATTTTTAATATTTTTAACAAATATTGGTGGAGGTAGTGGTTCCCTGGGTATAGGAGAAGATTCCATGGTTTCTTTTTCATTTTGGAGGATCTAAAATGGATTCGGTGTAAAAAACGGGGATTCATCAGTTATTCCTTGTGATGATGTGCTGGGCTGTGGTTCAGATCCTAATGACGTAGCTGACGCGGTCGCTGGTGGAATTTTTTTATTTTGTTCACGGCGGGGTCTCTGTTTTGTAGGAGACGAGTTAGAACCTGCAGATCTAGATCTTTTACTTGCAGACTTTGAAGACATGACTTGATGAAAATATCTCATTGATTAAGAAAATAATAATAATAAATAAATAATGAGATAAGAATTTAAGATAAAAGAAAGATAAGTTAACGAAAAGCAAGCCCGAGCTTGCCGAGCTAGCGGCAATCAGCTGATCAGTGACCCTCCTTTTACTTTTTCGTGATTGTACAAAGTAAATTATAACTTTGCTTACCGAAATTTCTCCAATATTCACTGCCGTAGTATTCCTGAGGTCTAGTGATGTTCTCCAGACTGAATTCAAGCGAATTCCTACTGAAAAAAGCAAAAATCTGAGAGACGATGTAACGTATGACTGTTATCATCGAGCGCATCAGCTGATATCAGGGATTGTAAGGATTGAAACTAGTGGGTTAGAGTGGGAATGGAGTTTGTCATGAAAGGAGTGGTGCCTGTTTCGCGCCAAGTCAGCAACATAGGGAACGTTAAGGTCTTTATGGATGAGTTTATTTGTGACAAAATAAGGAGCATTGAGGATTTTTCGAAGGATTTTTGATTGTAAGGATTGGAGACGGAAAGAATTTGATGGTTTAGTAGAGCCCCAAATCTTTACTTTGTACTTTGATGTCTAAAACGTATTTGAGGAAAATGAGGTTAATTTCAATATTTTAAACGTTTTTTTTATTTCTATTTATAATATTTTTATACAAATGTCTTTTAGTAAATAAGGTTTTGTACATAGCCCAAAGAGACAAGATGTCGGTACTAGCCAGAGAAAGCGCAGACATGAGCAAGGTGTTCGACGACCTCTGTCTCTCGCGAAGAGTGCCGAAGAGGGCCGAGGGAACCCAGACCCCGCCGCAGGGGGGAGAGGTCCCCCTATCTGGTGAGCTACCCGACCAGTGCGTCACCTCCTTGATAGAGATGTTAACGTAATTATATTTTATTTTTTATATTTATCACTCTTAAGGTATAATTATAAAATCTAAAATTTTAATAAGAAGTCCTTGTACCTATCCACTTCCACACCCCAGTAAGAAACCTTGGAGTCATTATTGATCAGAAGCTATCTTGGAGCAATCATATTTCTCAAATCAACCGAAAATCCATCGCTATCCTAAAACAATTTCTTACATTTCGTGATTCTATCCCACCTAAAACCCGTATGCTACTTTTATCTTCGCTCATTTTCCCCCAGTTTGACTACGATTGCCTCGTATATAGCTATCTGAGAAATTTGATAGCTCAACTCAAAAGACTTAGAATTTTTTTATTAGATTCACATGTGGAATCCCCAGACGCTCTCGATTTTCTAGTATTTATACCGGGTTTAATTGGCTCAATCCCTCTTTCGTTCGGCAATACCTCTTAAGTGTCTGTCTCTTCTGATTTTTTCAAACAGAAAAAATCCCTTATACTATTGGCATGCTTACCACTAGATCCAAACCCATAAGCTTGTATATACCTTCTCACAGATCCGTCTCCTTCAATTATATCACTTAGAATGTTAAATTTCTCGTTTAGAGCGTGAGAATATTAGTAAAAGTCTAGAATTCACAAACATTTTATGTTAAGGTAATTCAAAATTATTCCCCAATGACATCTCTTAAGCCCTGGACGTCGCCTGCGGACCACCAGTTGGCAACCACTGATCTACATCATTACCTATCCTAATATCGAAAGTCTGGACATATTTTTTTGTGAAATGGATTTAAAGAACAGCATTTTCAGGTATTGCACACTTGTACACCTCGTATTATGATTATGTCGTAGGATCATGAAAACAGGTAGAAAATAGACGTTGACTGGGAGGGTCAGAAGGGAGCCTTATCCTTAGCCTGCTTACCTATATATTAACGAAAAGTCAATTTTTTAAATTCGAGATCGAATTCTAATGACCGAGTCCCGCAAAACAGTCAATGTTTGTGTGTGGTGGTAAGCCTAGCACAAAAACGAAAAGTTGAAAGAAACTGAAATTTCATATTTAAGACAGCCATATGTCTGGGATGCTACAGAAACATTTTCACAATATTTGACCAATCAGAAGGGCCACTTTATACCATGTATTTTGCACCTTTTTACAACTTTCTCGAAAATGGCTCTAACGAAATTGATTTAACCGAATTAAAAACTTTCTTCTTTGATTATCAGGCCGATTTGCAAAATAAATTCTTGGATATTTTTTTAAAACACTTTATTTATTCCAGTATCGCGACGTTTCAGCCTCTAGGGCCAATTTCAAGCTTCATGCATATCCATCTCAATTATCTTTTAATTTTACAGCTTTTCAAGTCGCGCACGAGAACACCTAAAAGGCGGCTGAAAACTGTTAAGTTTTTTTTTTGAAAAATGACATTTTAAAAAAATTATGACGACGCTGGTGAAAAGCGGTAAAATTAAAAGATAATTGAGATGGATATGCATGAAGCTTGAAAATGGCCCTAGAGGCTGAAACGTCGCGATACTGGAATAAATAAAGTGTTTTAAAAAAAAAAAAATATCCAAGAATTTCTTTTGCAAATCGGCCTGATAATTAACGAACAAATATTAGAACAAAAGAACAATGACGACAATGATGATAAAAACTTTCTTTTACTATATATTTCATATAAGTAAGTGAAAGTAATATATATATATATATATATATATATATATATATATATTATATATATATATATATATATATATGTATGTTTGTTTATATATATTCACCTTATAAGCTATTTAATAATTAAATTGATTTATATATGCTCTCCTTTTTCAGACCCAGCTTGAGACAACATGGCTCAAGCAAATCAGCCTCACACGATAATTCGCACGATGAAAGCAGCGAGTCTAGCCCCTTACTTGCAGAAGTAGCGGCAATATGTGAGTGTACCAGAGATAAATTAATTCGTAACAACAAAGTTAACTGATTTAATTGCTGGAAGGAATTAGTCCGGGTGGCGGTCATTAAATGAAACAACTAAATAGTTTCAACTATTTTATTGTTTGCCAACGTTTCGACCCCCTTTGTGGGTCATCATCAGGGCGCATGGTGGGAGAATGGAAACTTACAGATAGTAAACTGGGTTGAGTTTCCATTCTCCCACCATGCGCCCTGATGATGACCCACAAAGGGGGTCGGAACGTTGGCAAACAATAAAATAGTTGAAACTATTTAGTTGTTTCATTTAATGACCGCCACCCGGACTATTTCCTTCCAGTAATTCTCAACGGTCAACTAATTACATCCACAATTAACTGATTTAAGTTCCTACCATACAAAAATAACCTTCAAAGTAAATCATAACCTTTCCTACTCATCCATATTTTCTCAGTCCACCGGTGTACCACAAGGTATTGGGTTGATGCAAAATTAATGCAGGTTTCCTCTATTGCAATATCTTAATTCCAATTGTGTAAACAAAGCTAATTCTAACATTGATCATTATTATACCAAAACAAACCTTATCTAATACCCTCTCTTTCACCATGAATTTGTTTAGTAAAATCGTTTTGTTCAGTGTGTTCAAAGGTCTTGAATCGAAAATGTCAAAGTGCGATTTTCGTCAAATTTATTTTTACGAATTTAAATTAGGGCGCAGCGCTGCGCAAACGGCTCGTAATATTAATGAAGTGTGGGGTCAGGGGGCTATTAATGAGTGCACGGTGCAGCGTTGGTTCCAGAAGTTTCGCAGAGGAGATTTCGACCTCGAAGACAAGGAAGGTCGGGGCCGTCATCTTGCTCTGGACAACGACCAGCTGAGGTCAAAAGTGGAAGAAGACCCAACCAAAACCACACGAGAAATGGCGGCGGAACTCGCAACTCAAAAACTGCAACGTCTTTGCCCAGCATTGATGAATCGGAAGGGGCCGATCCTGCTCCACGATAACGCCAGACCACACGTTGCACAACCAACGCTTCGACGACTGCACGAGTTGGGCTACGAAGTTCTCCAACATCCGCCTTATTCACCTGACCTCTCTCCTACAGACTTCCACTTTTTCAGGCATCTGGACAACTTTTTGAGGGAGAAAAATTTTCAAAACCAGGACGACATTGAAAATTCTTTTCGTGATTTCATTGAGTCCAGGGATTCGGATTTTTTTTCTGGTGGAATAAGAAAGCTTGTTGAACGTTGGCAAAAGTGCATTGATTCAGATGGAAATTATTTTGATTAAATATATATGGTTAAAGTAAAGATATGGCGTATTTACAATACCTACTAAAAACCTGCATTAATTTTGCATCAACCCTATAGTATCGTAGGTCCCATCCTTTGTACGGTATATACATTTGATATTCCAATCCGTCCTAGCACGGTCTCCAATCGTTATATAGATGCCGATTACTACAACACTTACTCGATTGACTTTCAAAACTCCCACTCTATACACTCTCTACTTTAAACTTGAACTGGTGAGGTGAAATTAGTAGTCAAAATTGGTGAGGTGGGGTCCCTCAGACACCAGACCTTATTTTTATTTTTTTTTTTAAATCCTGAAACATCTAGAATTGTTTATTCTTGTCAAATACGTTAATTAAACCTACTTTCTTTCAATAGAATACCATACGAATAAACGTGGCCGCTTACTTTGAAGAAATGGAAAATGGCTTAAGGTTTTCGAAAATAAGGTACTGCGTAAAATATTTGATCCGAAGAGAGATGAGGCCACTGGGGAGTTTAGAAGGTTGCACAACGCGGAATTACGGGGCTTTTACCCTGTGAATATAATTGAGTTGATAGCATCGCGGAGACTCAAATGGGCGAGTAAAGTTGTTGGGCTCGGTGAGGAACGGATTCCGAGAAAGTTGGTATTTTCTGATTAGGGTTCTTCGGTAAGCCTATTATTATTATTTTTTATTTTTTTTATTTCTCTCAGGTAACTGGAGCTTCATCTACTTCCCGGATAAAAGTCAAAGGGAAGTAGAAGGTTTTACTTATTTAAAAATTTTCTAACAATTCTGCAGGTATCCAGCAGAACTGCTTTCTGTGCTAGTTTTATTGGGTTGATGCAAAATTAATGCAGGTTTTTAGTAGGTATTGTAAATACGCCATATCTTTACTTTAACCATATATATTTAATCAAAATAATTTCCATCTGAATCAATGCACTTTTGCCAACGTTCAACAAGCTTTCTTATTCCACCAGAAAAAAAATCCGAATCCCTGGACTCAATGAGATCACGAAAAGAATTTTCAATGTCGTCCTGGTTTTGAAAATTTTTCTCCCTCAAAAAGTTGTCCAGATGCCTGAAAAAGTGGAAGTCTGTAGGAGAGAGGTCAGGTGAATAAGGCGGATGTTGGAGAACTTCGTAGCCCAACTCGTGCAGTCGTCGAAGCGTTGGTTGTGCAACGTGTGGTATGGTGTTATCGTGGAGCAGGATCGGCCCCTTCCGATTCATCAATGCTGGGCAAAGACGTAGCAATTTTTGAGTTCCGAGTTCCGCCGCCATTTCTCGTGTGGTTTTGGTTGGGTCTTCTTCCACTTTTGACCTCAGCTGGTCGTTGTCCAGAGCAAGATGACGGCCCCGACCTTCCTTGTCTTCGAGGTCGAAATCTCCTCTGCGAAACTTCTGGAACCAACGCTGCACCGTGCACTCATTAATAGCCCCCTGACCCCACACTTCATTAATATTACGAGCCGTTTGCGCAGCGCTGCGCCCTAATTTAAATTCGTAAAAATAAATTTGACGAAAATCGCACTTTGACATTTTCGATTCAAGACCTTTGAACACACTGAACAAAACGATTTTACTAAACAAATTCATGGTGAAAGAGAGGGTATTAGATAAGGTTTGTTTTGGTATAATAATGATCAATGTTAGGATTAGCTTTGTTTACACAATTGGAATTAAGATATTGCAATAGAGGAAACCTGCATTAATTTTGCATCAACCCAATAGATGTTTGTGGTCTAGGCCAAGCTCTTCTGTGCCCTCCTTCGTGCTTTTGAGGATTAGACCATTTGAAGAGAGAACTATTGGAGTTGTTGCAACTTTTTCCAGGTGGTAGAGCGATTTCAGTTCTAAAGAGAGCTCTTGATATTTTCTAATTTTTTCAGCTCTAGTGCTTAACAGATTGGAGTCACATGGGACAGCAATATCGACAATTCTGGCCATTTTGTTGGTTTTATCTAATACCAAAATATCTGGACGATTATGCAGCACTCTGTGGTCGGTGATAATCTGTTCATCCCAGTAAACTTTTACGTCTTTATTTTCCAGAAGTTTTTCAGGGGTATACCGATAATAGGGTATCTCTTCACCCCCCAACAATCCCAGAGCTCTGCACAGACCTTGGTGGCAAATTTTAGCAACGTTATTATGCCTCATTAAATAGTCCGTCCCTGCCAAAGTTTCACAACCATTTGTTACATGCTGAATAGACCCGTGGGTCTTGGAGCAAAGGCGACATTTATCTGTTATCATATTTTCCTTCATTATATGCCTCCTGTATTTTTATTATTATTTATTTATTATTATTATTATTATTATTATTATTACTCTTATTTTAGCGTAATTTGGTGGGACTGAATTCTAAAACGTTGTTGAGAAACTTATCTCTACATCACATTTTTCTTCTAGTTCGATGCTTCCTCCATTGACTTCGTCGGTACGTGTATAAAATCTCGTTCAAACTATAACGTAGCAATTCCAGTCGGGATGAAAATAACAACATTCGGTCATTTTAACACTTCATACAGCTACCCTACAACAGCCATCTCTACACTACTAATACTGGTCTGCAAAAAAATTTCTTTTTCCCTCCTTTATATTTCATGCATAAAGAATGATAAATTAGATAATCCTGAAAAGAAATTTATTATTAAATCTTCCGTCTCACTATTTTTTTTTTTTCAATAGTGGTTTTAAATGAAACTCACTTTTTTGCTTTAAAAAAAATTGTATTTGTTCAAACTGATACAAATGTTAAATAAAAGTTACAAATCACTTCATGGCCTCATTGCTGGTCGTTAATTATTATTTCACTTTGTAGTTTTCTTCCTTTTCATATTTTCCTATAAGTGTTTCGTGACGAAGCGACCAACAGTGATTGGCAATCATCTCTTCTGACCATTTTCCATCATAGCGTTTTTCTATGTGCAATATGTCTTGATGAAACCTTTCACCGTGTTCATCTGATACTGCTCCAAGATTAGCGGAGAAAAAGACCAAATGAGAATCCAAGAAATGAATTTTTAGGGTAGGGACATATTGCATTTTAGGGCTTTGTCTAAGAAAGAAGTTTAAGGATGATTTCAAGGTAGTTCTCTTATTTTTTGTTTCCAAGAAAATTATGACATAATTCTACAAAAACAGTAAATGCTCTGTTTTCAGCTTGATTCAATGTACTTTCAAAATTTGAGTCCTTCATGAGCTCTAGTATTTGGGGACCCAAAAAGATTTCTTCTTTCAATTTCGCGTCGCTGATTCGAGGAAATTTAGTTTTGAGATATTGAAAACCTCCACCGTCGTTGTTCATGGCTTTAACAACATTTTTCATAAGGACCAACTTTATATGGAGAGGTGGTAGAAAAATTGTATCGCTTGAAATTAAAGGTTCTTCTTTTACATTCTTGACGCCAGGGATCAAACTCATTCTTTGTGGCCAATTTTTTACGATGTAATGCTTTTCTCTAGCGCGACTATCCCATTCGCATAAAAAGCAGCAAACTTTGGTATATCCTCCTTGCAGTCCAGTTAAACGTGCAACAACATTTAGATCAGCACAGATGCACCACATATCATGTGGATATTTAATTTTTTTCAATAACTTCATATTTCCATAATTGTCTTTCGTTTTTGTTGCGTGTGCAAGAGGAATAAAAGGATATTTATTGCTGTCAGACAAAAAACACGTAATTATGGTCCATTAAAAAAAAATACTTTAAAAAATATCTATATGTGATATGACAAATCTATGGACCAAGCTCGAGTTCATGCCAGAAGAACGACTTCCAAAACTTTGCTTCAATAGACTGAAATGATTATACAAAGATAATCCCGACATAAACTTCAATTGGGTGTCCCAATTTAGAGCAATAGCCGAGCTAAATGCCTTTGCAGAAGAGCTTTCTGTTCACCATACAAACGGACTTCTTCGATACAAAGACGACATACTGGAAAAAGCACATAACCATTATCTCTCAGCCGACATACAAAGGACCCTAAATTCGACTAACTATCCTTTATATAGATTAATATGCAATTACAATGCTCCCGACCCTGAAATGTACCTCACATTTAAAGTACATATAAAGAAATTGAGATGTGTCAGCCAATTAAGAGTTGCAAATCCAGAACATATTAGAATCTATGGAAAAAACTCAGATTTTTTGTTCAAATCACAAGAAAGCTGTATATTATGCAATCGATTTATCTACAACAGCCTACATCACATTCTCCTTCACTGCCCTTCATCTTAGAATCTTCCGACATCCAAAGTTTCCATGCTATACTGAGTATCGATAGTGTAGATAAGTAACATAAAGTGTACTATTACATGATGGGAGTTCAAAAAGTGCTCAATTCTTTATCCTAGAACATTTTCTATTCAGAGTTTATTTTTATTTTATCTTCAAAGTGATATTTTGCTTATTTATTGTGTCTGTTATAGCACCAGTAACGGTTTATTCTTTAATCTGTAATTTATTTTTGAAAGTAAAATTGTTTTAGTAAATTTTCACTATTATTTTATTTATTTTTAAATGATATGTATATAAAGCTCTAAAACCATAATATTGTAATTTATAGCCAAGCTAGGCTCTATTTGTATGGGGAAGCCCCAAAGACAAAATAAAATTTCTATTCTATTCTATTCTATATGTGATAGAAAAAATCGGAAAGTAAACATCGATTTAGCATATTAAGCTCTTCATATTTTTATTTAAAAGACGATTTCGTTGCAGACCAGTTTAATAATAGGATAATAAGTATAATTTACTATTCTACGACAACACTTGTTTACTAATGATGGATCAGCTGTTGACAGGACGCGGTCCAAGACGAAGAGAGTGCTGATCAGGGAGAGGAGCAGCACGGTGGCCATGAAGGAGGTCTTCGAGGAGCTCTGCCTCTCGAGGAAGAAGACCAGCTACACCATGACCTCTGACCACTCCTCTACAGAGGTGCGGCAGGACGGGGAGGTCCCTGACGAGGTTGTGTCTTCAATGATCGAGATCTTAAGGTAATAACAGGAAGTGGATCAGAAACATTCCTCAGTAGTGATTTCTAACTAAACAGGTATCTTGGCTTCTATCTAGACAAAAGAATAACTTGGAAACCGCATACTACACTTAAACGACAAGAACTTAACCAACGATTTGACCATTTATATAGACTACTGAACAGAAATTCTAAACTATCTATCGAAAACAAACAGCTAATATACAAGAGAGTACTATTGGGTTGCTTCACATGGAATGTCCGTTTCTGTTGTTTTCTTCCGAATGTTTACATATTTAAAGTAAACAGTTACTAATCCTTTACCTTTGTATTATAAACATTAGCTTCCCAATCAATTACCCACTTTTTAGTATACCTCCAAATATTAACATCGAAACACGCGATTTTCGAGTAATATTTTTGTACGAGTTTAACTCGGCCATTCAGCAGCTGAGGCCGCTAGAAATATTTGCAAGGCGTTTGGGGAAGGGAGTGTTAATGAACGGACCATTTGCCGTTGGTTTGCTAAGTTTTCAGCTGGGGATACTGACTTGGAAAACTTGCCCCGAGGAAGACGTCTATAGACAACGATGTCCTCAAACATACAGTAGAAGTAAACCCCTACCAAACAACTAGAGGATTCTCAGCACAACTAACTGCTTGTCTCCAACAGATTACCACCTGTTCAGGAATTAAAAAACTTCGTCAAAGGAAAACTTTTTGAAAATTATGATCTAGTGAAAATTGCGTTTTCAGATTTTGTATCACTTCAAAGCTCAGAGTTTTTCAGTTCGGTTTCACGTTGGGAAAAATGTGTAGTAAAAGAAGGTAAATACTTCGAATAAAATTATCTTGTTTTCATATCGTATTTTAATAAAAATCCTTTACCTTGAAAACGGACATTTCATGTGACACAACCCAATAAAACCTATTCAGATAGGTTTTAGTTTTCAAAACCTACGGACTTGAACTGTGGGGGACAGCCACATTTTTTTAACATGAAACGCATTCAATCCTTCCAATCTAAAGTCCTCCGGACAATAGTTAATGCTCCTTGTTATGTCACCAACCATACCTTACACCGCGACCTAAATATTCCATTTATTTTAGACTAGGAATAATTACATATTCGTACATACGACTTCCGATAGATCTACTTAAACCTTTTCAAAGTCTCATTCATATAGGAAGACATAATAAATATTTTTATAAAATTAGATAGCATTACTTTGTAATCGCAGTTCAGTGTTTTTTACAGACCCAGTATTTGTCAGTTGTCGAAGAACAACGGTGTTTCGGCAAGGAGAGAAAAGTCTAAAGATAAACTCATACGTGAGTACTAATTGAAATCCGTCACAATACATTACAATAAGCGAATTAGCTATTTAGAGCAAAATTGCGTATTCCTAACTGTTTTTTCAGTATAGTAATAATAATAAATAAATTTTATTTTCCTGGGACTTGTCCCTTTAGAATAAAATTTACAGAATATACAAAGTGTGCTTTGGAGTCTTAGAGTAAATTAAATACATATAAACAAGTTAATAATTACTTTTATAAACTAAACATATTTAAATGTGAAGAAAACAACAACCACAACAAAATAAAAAAAAACTTATTAACAATTCTATTGAGCCTGGATATTTATTAAGTGATTAAAAATGCGGGATTGGAAGATAGAAAGAGAGTTGGAGTGACGGATGGAAGGAGGAATAGAATTCCATAGAACTGAGGATCAAATGAGAAATGTGCACTTCGGTGGGCCGTACTGTATAAATCTGATGGCCAGGTGTGTGTACAACGAGGATGGACAAAGGATTTGAACTGTGGGAGGTCAAAAATGTATGAGGGACGGCGGGATTGGATAACTTGGTAAAGGAAGGATGCCAGGAAATTTTTGCGACGATTGTAAGGGTAAAGCCACTTCAACTCGCCATAAAATTAGGATACGGAGGTGTACCTAGGAATCCCGAAGATGAATCCATATTTTCTCAGTCCGCAGGTGTAACTCAAGGTAGCTTCTTAGGCCCAATCCTTTATTCCGTTTATACAGCTGATATTCCTATCCATCCTAGCACTGTTATCAATACACACATGTGTGTTATCCGTAAGTAATGACCCAACAGTTGCATCACAAACCCTTCAGTCTCACATCCAATCCATTGAATAATAGTGTCATAAATGGAGAATTATTGGGTTGATGCAAAATTAATGCAGGTTTCCTCTATTGCAATATCTTAATTCCAATTGTGTAAACAAAGCTAATCCTAACATTGATCATTATTATACCAAAACAAACCTTATCTAATACCCTCTCTTTCACCATGAATTTGTTTAGTAAAATCGTTTTGTTCAGTGTGTTCAAAGGTCTTGAATCGAAAATGTCAAAGTGCGATTTTCGTCAAATTTATTTTTACGAATTTAAATTAGGGCGCAGCGCTGCGCAAACGGCTCGTAATATTAATGAAGTGTGGGGTCAGGGGGCTATTAATGAGTGCACGGTGCAGCGTTGGTTCCAGAAGTTTCGCAGAGGAGATTTCGACCTCGAAGACAAGGAAGGTCGGGGCCGTCATCTTGCTCTGGACAACGACCAGCTGAGGTCAAAAGTGGAAGAAGACCCAACCAAAACCACACGAGAAATGGCGGCGGAACTCGGAACTCAAAAATTGCAACGTCTTTGCCCAGCATTGATGAATCGGAAGGGGCCGATCCTGCTCCACGATAACGTCAGACCACACGTTGCACAACCAACGCTTCGACGACTGCACGAGTTGGGCTACGAAGTTCTCCAACATCCGCCTTATTCACCTGACCTCTCTCCTACAGACTTCCACTTTTTCAGGCATCTGGACAACTTTTTGAGGGAGAAAAATTTTCAAAACCAGGACGACATTGAAAATTCTTTTCGTGATTTCATTGAGTCCAGGGATTCGGATTTTTTTTCTGGTGGAATAAGAAAGCTTGTTGAACGTTGGCAAAAGTGCATTGATTCAGATGGAAGTTATTTTGATTAAATATATATGGTTAAAGTAAAGATATGGCGTATTTACAATACCTACTAAAAACCTGCATTAATTTTGCATCAACCCAATAAAATTAATCCAAATAAATCCCATCAAATTACCTTTACCCTTCGTCGCGAACCTATGACTACCTGTATCCTTTAGCAGCATTCCACTACCTGCCCACTCAAACCCGCTTGTCCGTAACCTCTCAACTAGATCTATTCCCGATAATCCTAGGAGGCACCTGAACAGACGGTGGCCTCGAGGCCTGCTTGTAAAATAAACTGGGTAGCTTCTTCACTTGCCTATTCATGCCTATTATTGTATCATCTATTGGTTTATTATTTTCAATATTCAACCTTTATAATCGACCAAAAAAAAAAATTTCCTCCTGCTCAAAATTTGAGAGCTAACGTTTCAAGATGCGTAGAATCCGAATAGCGAATAAAAAAAAATCCGTTTGTCCGCCGTCCGCGGCATTTCTCCTCCGAAACTACTGGACCAATTTTTTTACGAAGTTCGCCACAAAAATACTAGTCAATTCAACGATGATCCTTACAACTAGACGTTGATATCAGCTGGTTAGTTTTAAAATGGCGCCCGATTAAAAGGATTTTATTTAGTAAATAAATGAATAAAAAAATGAAATAAAATAAATATGAATTCTCGCCTATCGTAACTACGCTATTTTCGAAGATAGAAAAATAATTAATTATTGTTTTTTAACCAAAAAAACGCGAATAATTATATAAAAGAGAAAAAATAAAATAAAATAAACCAATAATTGATTTTTTTTTTACATTAATACGCTTATAACTCAGCTATTTTTGAAGATAGAGAAAAGGGTGTATAGAGTTTTAGAATCAGTAAAGCGCGATAAAAAAATAAAATAAAATCATATATTTATATATATATATATATATATATATATATATATATATATATATATATATATATATATATATATATTCAAGTAACAGATTATAATAGATGTAATTCCACCAAAAATCGGTTATTATTGAAGATAGAGAAAAATCGAAAAGATTTTCGTGCTCGTGACAACGCGATGAACAAAGTGCAAAAACAAAATTGTTAAAATCATCTTATATGGTCAAGCCACAACTTATTAGAGATGTGATTCCCTGATAACTCGGTTATTATTGATGATAAAGATAAAATTTAAGGTTTTCTGGAATCATGAATTTTTATTTGAATTATTTGAATGAAAATAGAAAAAAAAGAAAAGGAAATAGTAACGCAGTCCCGTATAAATGCTTTTGGTTCATTCTTTTAGTACCATTTGATAAAGAATTAAATTTTAGACCAAATGAAAAATGAATCATTAAATTTGGTTGACAACGAGCTTAGATATTGCGTTTTGAAATCAGTGGTAGTTTTATAAAATGATGCTTTGAATTAGTGCTTTTCATATTACTTAATTTCCTATCAATAGTCATATAAATAGTTATAACCTAATATTGTTATTTGGAAATAATAAACCATTGTGTAATAATTGGCAGCGTTTTTACTTATTCTATTTGTAAATACAGTTGTAAAAAAACAATAGAATATGACAAAAAAAAAAAAAAATTCCAATCATACCATTGAAAGTGAATTTACTAAGAAACAAAATGGCTGATATATCCTTAATAGAAGGATCTTTGCAGCCTTTTTTGGTGAAAAAGTGCTGCTCTTGGAACGATTTCGCAATAGTTTAAATAAAATAACAGATAAATATCTATTGTTTCCAAAAGATTTTCTCTATACGAGCCTGCTTAGGCATGTCAGGTTTTGGACTAGAAAGTCAGAAGTGCCATCGCATATAAATAGATGTAATAAACTTTTCCTTTTTTTACCTGCTAATGAACGCAGTGGAACTTTGGACAGGTACCTACCAGAGCGATCCTAACATTGGCCCGCTGCCTAAACCCAACGTGTCCTCCACAATGTCGGAAGTATCTCTCGATTCCATATTTACAGTGAGTATATTATTATTTTATTTATGTATTTAATACATTAGATAGGTAGATAAATAGAAAAGTCTTTTTAATTTTAAAAATTACAAAAATAAAATCTGGTGCGCGCAACACACGACTTTCAAAAAAAAGGTTGAACATTTGGGACTCAACTCATTCATCAAATCCTTAAAATCTAAATTCAAATGCCCCTTCTTTTTTTTTATATTAATAAAATTATCGGAAGGAATTAGTCCGGGGGGCTGTCAATAAAAGATGCAATTCAATAGTTTTAACTATTTATTGTCTGCCAACATTTCATAACCCATCGTGGGTCATCATCAGAGCTAAAAAGATGCAAAAGAAATACAATGAGTGTATTGTAACATCCATATGTAAAAAAAAACGATTAAACAGAATATAGAATAAATTGTATATGGATTATTAAAACTTATAGTGACAATAAAAATAATATTGTATATACTATTGAGTTAGAGGATGTCAATAAGTAATACATAAATACAAAAATCGAGTAATTAAATTACAATGACCTTAGTATACTAATAGAAAATGTGGTGCGCGCAACATACGAATTTCACTTACCTCCGTTGTTAAAATGAATTTAAGAATTTTTAAAGACCGTAAGAGATGAAGTTTAACGAATTGTTTATTTATTTAACGTCACATTATGCTACTATGGCTAATCGGACGATGCTACAGTGGGAGTCCTAAATTTTGCCTACCCAGGTTTTATTAGGATAGGGATATTTAAAGTGTACCTGACATCGCACAGGCTCGTGACAACCTTTTAACGTCTCCTCCGAAGGACAGCATAACTAGGACCACCTGCGGGTTTGAACACGTGACCTTTGGAGTTTGAAGAAATAATTAAATTGATTTTCGATAGAAACATGTGTTTTATTAAATAATCCATTATATTATTATCTAAAACAATATATAGCTATTTTTATCTGCTTTTCATCACTCTCCGTTACATTATAAAACTTATTGTAAAATCTATTATTTTTTTCTAACATGTTTAGCATTCCAACGGTATATTATAAATATATATATTATGGTTCTTATCTTAAAAAATAAAACAAAAACCAATAAAAAATAATTTTGCACTTTTCCCTTTTATTTGATAATCAAATTCGTTCAACATGTATATATAGCAGTTTTTAACCAGTGCTAAAAACATGAAATAATTAACTTTTTCGAATCTACAAAATTGGAGACACTTTAGAGGAAGAATAAATTTTATTTCTAAAATTTTTGCCTTTTCAACGGTATATTATACATTAATATTATTATTATTTCGAAAAAAAGATCAAAGAATTAATTATTTAAAGGTTCGATGGAAACATGTGTTTTATTAAATAATATATTATATTTTTATCTACAACAATCAGTTTTATCGGTTTCTCACCAATCCCCATTAACTGTTACAATTTGGTGTATTAGATAATTTTATTTTTTTAATATTTAGCTTTCCAATCTTATATTATACATATATATTACTATTCTTGTGTTCAAAAACAAAAAAATTGCAAACAAAAAATATATTTGCACTTTTCACCTTTAGCTGTTTATCAACTTGCATATTTAGCTGTTTTTTTTTTAAATATATAAAATTAAAGGTACTTTAAAAGAAGAGAATTTAAAATATCGGCATTTAAGCCCTGTCAGACTATTTCAATCAGAATGGGCTACATCATATTAAAGCCCATTATATTTTACATTCTGGTACTAATTGTACCAATGAAAAATTCTCTGGTTGTGGACTGTATGATAAAAAATAAAAATCTAAATTTAGATTCTGCCAGAATAAGGGATCTCCAAATCGTTTTACAAGTAAATTTAAGATAGACAACAGCTTACCTAATCGCCTTCTTCGTGTTTTCTCGAGCGGGCCCGCTCAGGCTCGGCAGACTCCTCCAGCTGCTCCTAGATTTATCTTGTAAAACTTAGGAGAACCTAAATTCTTAAAACTGAGTCCCTCTATCGTGACCGGGAATCGTATATCACCACAAATATCGTCACGGACTACAAAAACTTACAATCAGGACAGAATCTCAATGCACACTGACGCTATAGCAAAAAACAAAAGACTGTCGAATTAAACATCTGTGCCGTATGCAAGGCCCAATCTAATTAAATTTGAATCAAAATAAATATTATTATTTTCAATTCGCGTAATCGCGAACACATTCATTACACATTTTTGAGTAAAAATAAAATTCGAAAGTCTTCAAGATCGCAATACTTTTCGGAAATATATATATTTTACATATATAGGTCAGTGAAAGTAAAAAGATTTATAAATGGATAATTTAATATATTTTTACTTTCACTTACAATATATAGTGGCGAAATACTATATTTTGACGGAAATACACGTTTTAGGGTCCCCTGAGTCCAACTAACCAAGTCCCGCAAAAAGGTCTGTGTGAGTGTGTGTGTGTGTGTGTGTGTGTGTGTGTGTGTGGTAACTCCCGGGCGAAAACGAAAACTCCTATGAAACTGAAATTTCATATTTAAGACAACTATATGCCCGATACATTACAAAACCTTTTTCATCAAAATAAGCTAAACAGAAGAGCCACTTTATATCATGCATTTTGCACCTTTTTACGATTTTCTCAAAAACGGCTCAAACGATTTCGATTAAACTCGCTATTTCGATGAAAAATTTAATAAGCTTTAATATCATGTAGGTTTAATGCTGATTGAAATAGTCTGGCATGGCATAAATTCCGATATTTTAAATTTTCTTCCTCTAAACTATCTTTAGTTTTGAAGATTTTATAAGAATAATCCCACTATGTTGTTAACATTGATACATAACAGCTAATTATGCAAGGCGAGCGAATTTGAAAAACAACTGAAGGAGAAATCCGAAAAAAATATTTTTTTAATGCAATTTTTTGTTTTTAAACATAAGGACAGTAATATACATGTATGATATACCGTTGGAAAGAGAAAGATTTTAGAAAAAATAATATATCAACAACAACAAGTTGTTAACAAGCTTTTAAAAGTTGATAGAGAGTGATGAAAAGCCAGATAAGTGATTATTTTATATAATAATATAATGGATTTTTTAATAAAACTACATGTTTCTAAAGAAATTCCATTTAATTAATTCTTCAATGGTTTCACTCATTTTGATATCTTACTGTATTTGAAAATTCTTTAATTTATTTTAAAAACGGAGATAAGTTAAAGTCGTGTGTTGCCCGCACCAGATTTTTTTATTTATTTTTTCTTTCTTTTTTTCAGACTCCATCAAACTTGACGGACACTATTGATGAGAATTTGATCAAAAAACTTCTTTCATCACAACATCAGATAGACAAAGACTTCGTTGAGGCTGGCTCCAACACTGAATCCTCCAACAGGCAATGCAGGAAGTAGGATCAATTATATTTTAGTCTTCCAACTAGTATTAACATAACTATACAATATCATTAATTATTGAATTCTTATGAATTGTATAACCTTCCAAAAGCTTTCCCACGTATTAAGAAAAAATCTAGTGTCCTATATATATATACTTTAGAGAATGAAAATTTAAAATATCGGCATTTAAGCCCTTTCAGACTACTTCAATCAGAATGAAGCTTATATCATATTAAAGGCCATTAACTTCTACATCGATATAATAAATAATAATAATAATAGGCTTAGCGAACCCGAAGGTTCGATGCCGATACCACCAAAATCCACCTACACAGACTCGTCCAATGTTTACCATTCAAGCCCAAGCCCCCGAGATCAGCCTCAATGCAATCCTCCCATCGACGCTTCGGCCTACCTTTCGGACGCCTACCAGTCGGTTCAGCGAATACCAACTTTCTCGGAATCCGCTCGTCATCGAGCCCAACAACTTTACTCGCCCATTTGAGTCTCCGCGATGCAATCAGCTCAATTATATTCACAGGATACAAATTCCGCAATTCCGCATTGTGCAACCTTCTAAACTCTCCAGTGGCCTCATCTCTCTTCGGACCAAATATTTTACGGAGTACCTTATTTTCGAAAACCTTAAGCCGTTGTTCATCCTTCAAAGTAAGCGGCCATGTTTCACATCCGTAAAGAACCGTCGGAAGAATAATAGTGTTTTAAATTCTAACCTTTAAGTTTTTAGACAGAAGCCGCGAGCTAAGTAATTTAGCAACTGAATAATAACACGCATTTCCCACCTTTAACCGTGACTTTATTTATATACATACTTTAGAGGAAGACAATTTAAAATATCCGCATTTAAGCCCTGTCAGACTATTTCAATCAGAATGAAACCTATATCATATTAAAGCTCATTAAATTTTACATCGATATAGCGAGTTTAATTAAAATCGTTAGAGCCTTTTTTGAGAAAATCGTAAAGAATTGCAAAAAAATGCATGGGATAAAGTAGTACTTCCTGTTAGCGCATCTTGGTTAAAAAGTTGCTGTAACTACTTGGGTTATAGTTGTTTTAAATATGTAATTTCCGTTTCTCACGACTTTCCGTTTTCATGTTAGACTTACCACAAACACACACACAGACCTTTTTGCAGGACTTATTTGGAATCAGGGAACTTTAAAACGTGTATTTCCAATGATAACTAGAATTCGAAAACTTTCACGATCGCAATACTTTCCCTTACTATATATTTCTTCTATGTATAGGTAATTGAAAGTAAAAATGAGTTCATAAACCGTTATTTTGTGACGGGCTTGATTTGAGTGATGGAGTGAGGTTATAACACACAGCTGGTGGCAGCAAAGAGATTATGTGAAATGGATTTGTTACTGCCTCAAACATGTTTATATATTTTTTCTCTTTATAATTAATTGAAACTCATTTTTATTTCTTATTTTATATTCAGTAATTTATTATTGTAGAAAGATTAGTTTATTTCACAGTGGCAAATCTATTGTAACCTCTCGCCAGCTGTTGTCTTATGTCTCTATTATTGTGCGCTCCTCGTATTTGTCTCTCTTCTGTGTTTTTTTATTATTCGTCATTTTATTTAACAACTAGATGTTGCCAGCGACTTCGTCCGCGCAAATTTCTGGTATTATTTCTGGATTTAGCAGTTTTTAAAAGAATATATTTCAAAGAACTTCTTCTTAAATGATATTTTTAGTTTTTTTCTCTTGTGGCAGAAGAACGTACTGATTTTCTCCGCAACCCGATCTTGACAATGCGACATATAAAGTGAGTTTTGAAAGTATTCGGAATTCACTATCATTTTGTAGTATACTTGCTTTTGAGTTATTATTTCTGTTTTTAAAGAGTTGTTACTCACTTTATCATGTTAAGAAGAAGGTATACATTAGACAAACCCAAAAATCACGACAATAGTCATTTTATATTTAACGGTTTCAACGCTAATTTACGAAAAATATAAAAATAGGAGTGTCAAATGTGTTCGGAATAAAGTGATTTCCGATTTGGAATATAGTGAGAATTTGAACATTTGAAACCATTAAACAATAGGATTTCCGATTTAAACAACAAAAGGATTTCCGAATACAGACACTGAATGATCTGGTAATTTTACAAAATTAATTGTTTAATCTTAAAAAAATTTGGTTATCTGGTTCGTGATTTTGCTTTATGGAAGTCTCTTTTAAAGATTTATGAATTAAAAAGGATCATATAAATTAATAGTTGTGAAATATTATTATTAAATAAAAAGAAATAGGAATTCCGAATACTTTTAACACTGTAGTAGAGTAGGCAGTGTGAAAAGCATTCTTGACGTAAATCGATTCCTTTCCCCTGTGATTTATTAATTGTAACGACGAAATATAATTCAACGGGAAATTATATTATTTAAAAATTTAAAGGTAAATCGTTTGGAATCATTGGGATGCGAGGTCGATTTCCTCCGGTTTTTCCTCTGATTCTCTGACTTCCATTGGTCGCAGCGTGCTGCTATATAGCCAATAGCCTTCCTAAATAAATGGACTATCCAACACAAAAAGAATTTTTCAATTCGAACCAGTAGTTTTTGAGATTAGCGCGTTCGAACAAACAAACAAACTCTTCAGCTTTATAATATTAGTATAGACTAGCTGTGTCACGCAGCTTTGCTCGCGAATATTGCATTTCGTATTAATTTATGTGCGTTTATGGTGAGATTGGCTACAATAAATATTAACTTTCAGCTACTCTTTGTTATCATTTAAAGCCCGATCTTGACTTCTTCCTGTCAAATTTACAATAGCAAACCAGTAGAAGTGGTTATACCCATAATCACTTAATATGTAAAAATAATCGTCACAAACCATTTTTAAAAAATAAATAACAATTGAATATATTTTCATAGGAACCTACACTCGAAACAGATATGAAACGCAATATGCTTAAAAGGGTCGGTCACCTGTATGTAGTGACCAGCCAGGTGCCCTTAAGATTTTTTTTTTAAGTTGATAATGACTTTTGAAATAAAACATGACTTAACAATATAGATAATAATATAGATTGGTATAAATATTTCCGCGTTGTGTAACCTTCAATACTCCCCAGTAGCCTCATCTCTCTTCGGACCAAATATTTTAGTACCTTATTTTCTAAAACCTTTAGCCGTTGTCCGTCCTTCAAAGTAAGCGCCACGTTTCACCATCGGAAGAATAACAGTTTTATAAATTCTAACCGTTAAGATTTTGGACAGAAGCTAAGTAATTTCGCAACTGAATTATAACACGCATTTCCCGCGTTTAACCAGGACTTTATTTCCTCCTGGATTTTTTTTTTTCGTTATCATTGAACCATTGAAATACTTAAATTTCTCTACGTGTTCAAAAGTATACCCTGATATATCAATACCACTATGATCGCCACCGTCTCTGCTACAAATCATATATTTTGTCTTTTCGGTATTTATTTCGAGTCCTATTTCTTTACCGGTTTTTATTAACGGACTTGTATTTAGTTGTTTAGTTTCCGTGTCTTCCTTTATCAGTACCAAATCATCGGCGTATCCCAGAACAGGAATTTTATCACCCAAATTTAAACCTTCTTAGTACATGTCACTTTTTCTTTGATATATTCTAAAGCGACTTCGTCTGCATCAATTTCTGTTATTATGATTGCTATTAAGAAGTTTTTAAAAGAATATATTTTAAAGTACTTCCGCGTAAATGACATTTTTAGTTTTATTTTCTTGTGGCAGAAGAACATACTGATTTTCTTCGCAACCCGAATAAATCTATTCCTACGTGTTTAAATGGAAAAACATAAATTAACGGGAAATTGAATTATTTAAAAATAAAAGGTAAATCATTTGGAATCATTGGGAAGCGAGGTTTTTTTTTTCTTCCAAATATTCCCTGTTTTTTCCCAGATTTTCGACTGATTCTCTGACTCGACTCCCATTGGTCGCAGCGTGATGCTATATAGCCTATAGCCTTCCTCGATAAATGAACTATCCAACACAAAAAGAATTTTTCAATTAGAACCAGTAGTTTCTTAGATTAGCGCGTTCAAACAAACAAACAAACTCTTCAGGTTTATAATATTAGTATAAATTTTACCTGCAGAACAATAAGAGAATATTTTTGTCACAATTGTACCAGGCTGTTATTTCGCCCTCACCTTCTTTAAAATTTCCTTTAAAATCGAAATTATCCTTTTTTTCTCAAAGATTTTATAAACCTTTATGATTATAACAATTTTTCATTGACATTTTTCAGAAAATGCAAAAAGAAGAGAAAAAAATCAAAGGTGAAACTTATCAAAGACAGTGGAACGGAAACAATATACCAAACTGAAGATTCGACCAATCAAACAGAAGATCTGAGTTCTAGGGAAACGGAGGATATAATTGAAGATAGAACGAAACCAAAAAACTCGTCGAAAACAGTTGAGATTAAAGAACAATGCAACTTAAGCATAGAAGTAAAAAAAGATCGTCCAAAGAAGCACAGCTTGACAATAACATTACAGTCCTCAGGAACAGAACTGTAAGTCATAAGCATGTTCAATAAACAATCATAATTAAAATTAATGTGAGGACGCAGAAAGAACCCATTTTGATTTTTTTTTTTTTTGTGAAACTAGACATTATATATATATATATATTGTTTGATCAGTTCTCGACTGTTGATAATTTAAGTTTCTGTTGTTCTCAGGTATCAGTCAATGAATAAACAATTTTATCTATGCGACGTTTCGAGAATTTATTGTTCTCATAATCATGCCTTAACAGTGTAAAAACAAAAAAACAGAACATTAATATTATTATACAATAATTAATATATGATGTTATTGTTAGAGATATAGAAAAGAATACATTGAACAATGAATACTCATACTGTAGGTACATAGATATTTTAAATTAGGATTTACATTAAAGATGTTATTATAAAATTACTTACAATTTTGGACAAAATAGTGTCTTAATTAGGCATGTTTAGCCTACAAACTTTGAAAGAACACTGAAAATTAAAAAAGATATATTTTTATATTTTATAATATAATATTTTTATAATAAAAAGGTATATAAAAAGAAATATTTTTATTTTTCAAAAGTTTGTAGGCTAAATATGTCTAATTAAGACACTATTTTGTCCAAAATTGTAAGTAATTTTATAATAATATCTTTAATGTAAATCCTTATGTAAAATATTTATGTACCTACTGTATGAGGATTCATTGTTCAATGTATTCTTTTCTATATCTTTAACTATAACTATAAGTTAGAATCGGTCATAATTACTCCGAGAGATTTGAGGTGCGATCGGGTTTGAAACAGGGTGACTCCCTTTCACCTGTTTTGTTTAATATAGCCTTAGAATATGTTATAGAAAAGGTGATGAGTACCGAGAAAGGCTTACATATGGGTGACAAGATTCCGGTTTTGGGGTATGCCGATGATTTGGTACTACTAGGTGAAGACACAGAAACTATACAACTAAATACAAGTGTGTTAATAAAAACCGGTAAACAAATAGGTCTCGAATTAAATACCGATAAGACGAAATATATGATTAGTTGCAGAAATGGTGGTGATCTTGATGATATTAATATTTCAGGTCATACTTTTGAACACGTAGAGAAATTCAAGTATTTAGGTTCAATGATAACAAGAAAAAATGAAATCCAGGAAGAAATAAAGTCCCGGTTAAAGGTGGGAAATGCGTGTTATTATTCGGTTGCTAAATTGCTTAGCTCGCGGCTTCTGTCTAAAAACTTAAAGGTTAGAACTTATAAAACTATTATTCTTCCAACGGTTCTTTACGGATGCGAAACGTGGCCGCTTACTTTGAAGGATGAACAACGGCTTAAGGTTTTCGAGAATAAGGTGCTGCGTAAAATATTTGGTCCGAAGAGAGATGAGGCCACTGGGGAGTTTAGAAGGTTGCACAACGCGGAATTGCGGAGTTTGTATCCTGTGAATATAATTGAGTTGATAGCATCGCGGAGACTCAAATGGGCGCGTAAAGTTGTTGGGCTTAGTGAGGAACGGATTCCGAGAAAGTTGGTATTCGCTGAACCGACTGGTAGGCGTCCGAAAGGTAGGCCGAAGCGTCGATGGGAGGATTGCATTAAGGCTGATCTCGGAGGCTTGGGCTTGACCGGTGAACATTGGACGAGTCTGTGCAGGCGAAGTTTGGTGGTATCGGCATCGAACCTTCGGGTTCGGTAAGCCTATTATTATTATTATTAACTATAACTATATATTAATTATTGTATAATCATATTAATGTTCTGTTTTTTTTGTTTTTCCATTGTTAAGGCATGATTATGAGAACAATAAATTCTCGAAACGTCGCATAGATAAAATTGTTTATTCATTGACTGAAACCTGAAAACAACAGAAACTTATATATATATATATATATATATATAAAACATATGTAAAATATTAGGGGCCAACCCTCCCCAGGATTCACGTCAAAAATTGGAAATAATGATTGGTATTTTATGATACTATCGACATTTTGCACGTCATATATATGTAAATCTTTTTTTTTTTTTTTTTTATTCTGTGACTTTTTCAACTTTTTTTCCCGCACCATAATCTAATTATTTACCTTTTATTAAATTACTCGCTGACCTGACCAACGTTGTATTGCCATATAAATTATGTTTAGGAAATTTCTAGTGTAGAAAAAAAAAAAAAAAAAAAAATCTGACATATGTGAGTGTGTAAGGATGTGGTATATGAGTAATGGAGCGCTGCGAACGATGAGAAAATATAAAAATAACAAAACACCAAACATTTATTTTTTTAATTTATTATAATTAATTTCTTGAATTATATACATATCATTAATAAATTATGACAGAAACACTAACAAATAATATCAATGTCTTAATGCTGTAGCGTGAACAATATTTTTTGTTAGCCCATCTTTAACTAACACAAACAAACTGGATCGTTTGTTTGTTACCACTCGAGAGCATGTATGAAATTGTCCGTGTGAAAGACATGAGTTACACTGAGATAATAAAATGATGATTCTAGGTTATTACTATGCTTAATGCATAAACAATAATAATGGTCGAAAACTGTGGGGAGAGTGAGAGAAGGGTTATAGTGTTAGAGACAAAGGAGACCGGCTTCGGTGACATCCTCACTCCGTGCTGTTTGCTGGCTGAGGTTTGACAGGTGGTAGGTAGGGATTGCAATTCGGAAAACCGAATCCGGTAATCCTGCGGATCCGGTATCATTATACGTTAACCGGATCCGATTATAGCTATATTTTGCCAAAAATAGTGCAGTTTAATAAAAAAGTACTTTAAATGCATTACATTTGGTGCACATTTGTGGTGGTGTCGTTCGACGCCAAATCACATCACGCCATTTATTAAGTTCAGCATCATTTATTCGCCTTTCGCGAGATAATACATGTGTTTTTGTTTTGTCGGTGCTTCACCTAAATGTAAGTAAACAGATATTTTTATCATGGATATACGCGAGCTATAGCATCCTATAAGTTGGCTGTACAGGAACTTCTGAAACAACTGTAACATTTTTTTTTAGAGAAATATGAAAAACTGCTTAAAAATCTATTGAAATCTAGGAAGACTGAGCTACGTTACTGCTCACCTCTTCCCATACTTTACTTTCTCAGATAGTTCAATTAATTTACTATGTTACTTTATAAAATCTCATATAATTATCCTTGCGTAATTACCTGAAATGGGAATTGTGATAAAAATAATTTTAGAATGCTAACAATCACAAACAAGTCTTATATTTATGAAAGGCACTATCATATTTTGATGAGTATATCTAATGAATGGCATAATTATCACAATAATGAGTTTGTAATATAAGTATACTTGTTTAAATTATTGCACTGACAATATTTGTTTTTCAAATAGTATGTAAGTACTAATAACTTAAGTAAATATTATCAAAAATCAATTTTGATTTTGGAAAAATAGTGGTAAAAAAGTCTTTATTTTCAGCAAATAGTAACAATTAGCTGACTGTTTTAATAGCCATTAAAATTTTACAAGTTATTGGGTTGATGCAAAATTAATGCAGGTTTTTAGTAGGTATTGTAAATACGCCATATCTTTACTTTAACCATATATATTTAATCAAAATAATTTCCATCTGAATCAATGCACTTTTGCCAACGTTCAACAAGCTTTCTTATTCCACCAGAAAAAAAATCCGAATCCCTGGACTCAATGAAATCACGAAAAGAATTTTCAATGTCGTCCTGGTTTTGAAAATTTTTCTCCCTCAAAAAGTTGTCCAGATGCCTGAAAAAGTGGAAGTCTGTAGGAGAGAGGTCAGGTGAATAAGGCGGATGTTGGAGAACTTCGTAGCCCAACTCGTGCAGTCGTCGAAGCGTTGGTTGTGCAACGTGTGGTCTGGCGTTACTACTGGCACCCACTTGGCCAACTTTTTTACCTTACCAATTGCTTCGCATTGGCGTACATACGCAAGTGGCGTACAACTGTGGATTGGTTCACACCGAGTTCCGCCGCCATTTCTCGTGTGTTTTGGTTGGGTCTTCTTCCACTTTTGACCTCAGCTGGTCGTTGTCCAGAGCAAGATGACGGCCCCGACCTTCCTTGTCTTCGAGGTCGAAATCTCCTCTGCGAAACTTCTGGAACCAACGCTGCACCGTGCACTCATTAATAGCCCCCTGACCCCACACTTCATTAATATTACGAGCCGTTTGCGCAGCGCTGCGCCCTAATTTAAATTCGTAAAAATAAATTTGACGAAAATCGCACTTTGACATTTTCGACCTTTGAACACACTGAACAAAAAGATTTTACTAAACAAATTCATGGTGAAAGAGAGGGTATTAGATAATGTTTGTTTTGGTATAATAATGATCAATGTTAGGATTAGCTTTGTTTACACAATTGGAATTAAGATATTGCAATAGAGGAAACCTGCATTAATTTCGCATCAGCCCAATACATAAACTACTAAACTTTAATTTTTTGCTACATGTCTAATCCTAACATAATTTTTATTTTATAAACTTCCTAATAAGACTACAATTATACTCGAATAACTCACTAACAGCTCATCTTGGACCGAAAAGTGAAAATAAACCTGATTTGGTCAAGCCATCCGGATCCGTCCGGATTGATGTAATTTGGGACCGGATCCGGCCGGATTGAAAATGACACCGGAATTGCAATCCCTAGTGGTAGGTCTGTCGGCGGGGATAACTTACCGAGTCATAATTTATCAGTTATCGAGCTGGATGAAAAATCATTAAATTACTAAAATGATTATTAAAAAATAAGGATTGGTGATAGAAGGGTGAACATTTAGGGTTGTATGTATTATTTTAATGCAACATTACAAAAAAATTTGTCCAAAAAATCAAAAAATAATGTTAGGGGCGGAGAGCCCTTATCACTGAGGGGTATAGATAATAGATAGTAGCCGATTCTTAGACCTATTGAATATGCATATAAAATTTCATAAAAATCGGTCAAGCCGTTTCGGAACAAGAGTTGTATACATTAGATTAATTTTTTGTTTTGCCCTTTTTTTACTAATTATTATAATATTTATTAATTATTATAACTTCTGTTCTATTTTTTTTCTTATTATCAATATAATTTATTTTACTCATCATCTTTATATTTTGTATTGTACCACTGGTTGTTATCTTCTGTTTTATATCCCTGAAGATGGCACAAATAAATTATGTTTTCCACATAATTAAGTGTTTTAGCCCTTTTGATCGAGTCTGGTTACCCAGATTTGCTTTACAAACTCAGCAAATTCCTTCCCCATACACACTTTTTTTATCATCCAGTCCTACCTCACTGAAAGATCCTTCAAAGTAAATCATATTAATCATTATTCATCCCTTTTTGTCATTTTGCTGGTGTTCCTCAAGGCAGTATCCTAGGACCCATTCTTAACACAGTTTATACAGCTGATATCCCATCCCATCCTAACACTTTCCTTTCTACTTATGCTGATGACACTTGTGTGTTATCGGTAAATACTGATCCAACTATTGTCTCTCAAATTATGGTATGGTATTAGAACTGTATAATTAAAATAAATGCCAACAAATCCAACCACATTACCTTTACCCTTTGTGGCGGATGCTACACACGCTCGCTCACAGATAGCGCTAGCGGCGTCCATATGACTTACTGGGAAATATAAGAAGACGCTATATCCTATAAAATTGTATATTTTTGTTAATTAATATCATTGTAACTATTTATACCTATATAACTGTGTAATGAAAATAAATAAAGCACTCAAGGTAATTTGACCTAGGGCCAAGACCCTAGTACGCTAGCAAAGCTCTCACTGTCAATTATCGACATGGATGACTAACATCCCCAAGAGCTAGCTCAGCTCTTCAGATCACCCAAGCTTTATCTCCCTAGGTCAGATTAACTCTGCCTTTGTATCTTAATGTGGTCTATCTTTATTTCACTTCCATCTACTACCTTGACTCCTTCATACCCTCGCTACTGTCGGGCTACTATCCCGCAGGGCTAGTTTCCCCTGATCCTCGCTACTGTCGTGCTACTACCACGCAGGGCGATTTCTCTCCTAACCCACACTACTGGCGTGCTTCTACCACACAGAGTGTAATCCGTCCTAACCAGTCCTCTCTTCTAATTCATTACATGTCTTCTCCATTAAACTCTCTTCCTTGCATGAATACGCAATTGTCGAGGCCTTCTGATACTCTTTCTTGTCTATTATAACAACCATACCTCGACACCTTTGTCGTAAACCTATGACATCCTGTCCTACTCTGTCTCCTTCAATAATACTCCTCTTGTCCCTGTTGAACAGATCCGATATCTAGGACTGCACCTGGACAAACGTCTTACTTGGAACCCTCATACAAGACTGAAACAAGAAAGAACTGCACGACATTTTCGATTAATTCAACACTTTTCTAAACAAACGTTCTGATCTTCCACATAACTACAAAAGACTAATCTACATGACCATCATAAAACCGATATGGACCTACGCAATAGAGCTTAGGGGCTCTACTAAACCATCGAATTCTTCCCGTATCCAATTCCTACAATCCAAAATCCTTCGTAAACCCTCAATCCTCCTTACTTTGTCACGAATAAACTCATCCATAAAGACCTTAATGTTCCCAATGTTGCTGATTAGGACCGAACCAGACATCATTCTTTTCATCCTAGTTTCAATCCTTTCTTCCTCTTCAATTACTGATAATCCTCTAAAGCGTCTGAAAGGGATATGGTCCTGAGACCTTCTAGTTTAGAATACTTTCAGAATGCTTCCACTGGGAAGGTTCTCTACATGTGTTTCATGCCTTTTTATATTTTAATCAAATTTAATGGTTGTATTATATTTTACAATTATGAATTCTAATAAAAAAAAAAATTAAGTGTTTTGTTGACTGCACTTGAAATCAACTCCATCCCTAAATATTGGGTTGTGTCACATGAAATGTCCGTTTTCAAGGTAAAGGATTTTTATTAAAAATACTATATAAAAACAAGATAATTATATTCGAAGTATTTACCTTCTTTTTCTACACATTTTTCCCAACGTGACAACTTTTTTACCCCCGAACTGAAAAGCTCTGAGCTTTGAAGTGAAACAAAATCTGAAAACGCACTTTTCACATGATCATCATTTTCAAAAAGTTTTCCTTTGACGAAGTTGTCTAAATTCCCGAACAGGTAGTAATCTGTTGGAGACAAGTCGGGAGAATATGGTGGGTGCGGAAGAACTTCGTAGCCCAGTTCTTTCAATTTTTGCACGGTATGTTTTGAAACATAGGGTCTTGCTGTCGCTCAGTGAGATTATGAGGTACCCATGTATCGAGCTTTTTTACTTTCCCAATACACTTTAAATGCCTGGAAACGGTAGATGCACTTGCATTTAGTTGTGCTGAGAGTCCTTTAACTGTTTGGTAGGGGTTTCCTTCTACTGTATGTTTGAGGACATCGTTGTATATTACGGACGGAGGTCTTCCTCGGGGCAAGTTTTCCAAGTCGGTATCCCCAGCTGAAAACTTAGCAAACCAACGGCGAATGGTCCGTTCATTAACACTCCCTTCCCCAAACACCTTGAAAATATTTCTAGCGGCCTCAGCTGCTGAATGGTCGAGTTTAAACTCGTACAAAAATATTACTAAAAAAATCGCGTGTTTCCACGTTCATATTTGGAGGTATATTAAAAAGTGGGTAATTGATTGGGAAGTTAATGTTTATAATACAAAGGTAGAGGATTAGTAACTGTTTACTTTAAATATGTAAACATTCGGAAGAAAACAATAGAGACCTGCCAAATCCTTTATGTATTTCAGAAACTATAAAAACGGACATTTCATGTGAAACAACCCTATATACGCACACTCAACCATTCTCGCTTCACTATGAAATATTTAACTTTTTTTCCTTTTCTATTTTTTTAAGGACTGGATCGACACACCATTTTTAAACCAGGAGTCGAGCGAAACCATAGAAGAGTCAACGTCAAACGTAGATTCCGAACCGACTAGAGGTTGCCCGAGCGCACTTCAAGTAATTAAGAATATGTTAGTCAATATGTTAAAATGTAAATAGAAGCTAAAAACTGAGGAGTAACTCTTATTTATTCCCCGTAGTATAAAATTCAATTTAACAGCGCTGATAAAAAAAGTTCTGACACTAAGACGGAGATAAAGCGCATCAAGGCGATCTTACACACGGGTAAGAGGACGATGGAGAAGAAGGATGGCGAATATAATCGGAAAAAAGGTTGGTCCTGCGATCTATAAGGTTGGCAAATAAGTCCTTTCGTTTTTTCAGGGTGAAATAAAAATCGATGTAGTTCAGACATAATATTTATATTATTATTATTATTGTTGTTTTTTATTCGCAACTGCGTTACTGCGCATCCAGCGAATGTGATGTATTATTTTTCTCTTGACCAGCGTCCTCAATTTTCAGTTTAAAAGATGTCTCCTGGAGCCTTTCTTGATGTAGCACAAGCATTTGATCGAGTCTGGCACCAGGGACTGCTTTACAAACTCCGTCAATTCCTCACACCTACATATTTCCTATTAATGCGTTCCTACCTTACTGGCAGAACCTTTAAGGTAAACCTTAACTCTTCCTACTCATCCACATTTTCCCTATCTGCTGGAGTGCCTCAAGGTAGTATTTTAGGTCCTATCCTCGGACATTCCACTCCATCCTCGCACTGTCCGCAATACTTATGCTGATGACACTTTTGTCTTATCGGTCCATAATGATCCAACTACTGCATCCCAAACCCTTCAGTCCCACATCACAGCCATTGAAAAATGGTGTCAAAATTGGAGGATTAAAATATATCACCACCAAATCATCTTTACCCTTCCTTGCAAACCAATGACTTCCTGCCCTCCTTCCTCCTCCCCTCCCCCCCCCAGTATCCTTTAATGACATTACCCTTATTTCTGTAGAACAAATCCGATACCTAGGTCTCCATCTTGACAAGCGCCTTACTTCGAATCCTCACACAAGACTAAAACGACAAGAAACTGCTCGAAGATATCGATTACTACAACACTTACTAGACAAACGTTCAAAACTTCCAGTATATTACAAAATACTCATTTACGTCACTATTATCAGACCTATTTGAACATATGGAATCGAGCTTTGGGGCTCTAAGAAACGATCTAATTCCTCCCGCATCCAGTCCTTACAATCCAAAATCCTTCGCAAAATCTTGAATGTTCCTTATTTAGTCACAAATCAACTCCTCCATAATGACCTAAACATGCCATTTGTTGCAGACATAGCCCGTGATAGATACTCCTCTTTCCATTCTAAACTCCCTGCTCATACAAACCCACTTGTCCGTAACTTATCTTCCTCAGATATCCCTGATAACCCTCCAAGGCGACTGAAAAGAAGGTGGCCTCGGGACCTACTGTCTTAAAATAGTTAGTAAAGTGCTACCACTGGGTAGTTCTTTCTCAAGACATTTTCATGACTTTTTATTTTCATACTACACATTTACTTATTGTATTCTTTAGTACAGTTGTAACTTACTATAAATTTAAAAAAATAAAAAAAGATCTCTCGGCCATCGTCATTTAAGTCTTCTTTGGGTCTGCCCTGGCAACAGAGAGGAAGAAAAGAAAGAAACAACTTGATTTGGATGTGTCGAAGAATGAAACGTGTTGTATTTGTCGTAAATGTAAAAATTTAATGTTGGAATGTTTGTGTCATTGTGTATCGTGTGATGGACAGGTACCTTTCCCCGGAGAAAAGCTCACATGGGTAGATTTGGAGGCATTAATTTTGATTTTTCATGTTCGAAACCACGTTTATAAATCAAATATATGATTTTGTAAGGAAATAGAAGCTATAGTACAATCTCTGTGCGAAGAAAGAAGTGTGCTGTATCATCAGCAAAGGTATAGATGGTGGTGCAAGAGTGCTCAGGAATATCGGAAGTATAAACAGAGTAGAGAAGAGGGTTTAGTACGCTGCCTTGTAGCACTCCAGCGTATTGAGAAAAAAAGGGAGATATTGAAGAATCAATGGAAAGAATCGAAAGAAGAATCTGTCGAGAAAGAAAAATTGGAGTATTAGAAAATAAGTTTTAATCTACAATACGCACGGGTGCAATTCAAACGAGTTGTCATTTATCTTTAAAAAAGCTCCTTCTGGCCAAATTAGAGTTTATGGCTTTAGGAGTTTTAGTTTACCGTAACGAAAAGTGAAATTGTTTAAGTTATTTTGTTTATTATATTAAAGTGAACAGCGATAATTTAATTTTCCCATAAAAAAAAAACTTGATTGGTATGTATGTATTTAAAAACTATAGAAATAACAAACGTTCCTATCCTATTAGGTTGATAACTGTTATATATGTAAGTTTTCGTGCTTACAACTTTATATCAACTCGTATTATGTTCGGTTTATTACATTTTAAATTTCATAAGAACTTTTTCTAAATACATGTATTAAAGTTAATTTAGTTTCCAAGTGAATCCCATTTAGTTTACTGTGGAACTATTATTTTTTGTGAAATTATATAAAAGTAGATATAATTATTAACAGTGTTAGTTTATAACAACTTTCCATTTATTTTAACAGCTTATGTATGATTTGGTACATAATATGTTTTTTTTCTAAAATCTTGACTTTTGTATAAAAGTATATAACCTGAATGATTACCACGAATGACTATAACCTTCCAAATCCACAATATTACAAATAACATTTGTCCATGAGCTTATAACACCTTTCTTACTGGGTTGTGTCACGTTGTGTCCGTTTTCAAGGTAAAGGATTTTTATTAAAAATACAATATGAAAAAAATATAATTTTATACCAAGTATTTACCTTCCTTTTCTACACATTTTTCCTAACGTGACAACTTTTTTATCCCCAAACTGGAAAACTCTGAGCTTTGAAGTGAAACAAAATCTGAAAACGCACTTTTCACGTGATCATCATTATCAAAAAGTATTCCTTTGACGAAGTTGTCTAAATTCCTGAACAGGTGGGAATTTGTTGGAGACAAGTCGGGAGAATATGGTGGGTGCGGAAGAACTTCGTAGCCCAGTTCTTTCAATTTTCGCACGGTATGTTTTGAAACATGGGGTCTTGCTGCTGCTCAGTGAGATCATGAGGTACCTATGTATCGAGCTTTTTTACTTTCCCAATACACTTTAAATGCCCGAAAACGGTAGATACTCTTGCATTTAGTTGTGCTTAGAATCCTTTAACTGTTTGGTAGGGGTTTCCTTCTACTGTATGTTTGAGGACATCGTTGTCTATTACGGACGGAGGTCTTCCTCGGGGCAAGTTTTCCAAGTCGGTATCCCCAGCTGAAAACTTAGCAAACCAACGGCGAATGGTCCGTTCATCAACACTCCCTACCCCAAACGCCTTGCAAATATTTCTAGCAGCCTTAGCTGCTGAATGGCCGAGTTTAAACTCGTACAAAAATATTACTCGAAAACCCCGTGTTTCCATGTTCATATTTGGAGGTATACTAAAAAGTGAGTAAGTGATTGGGAAGCTAATGTTTATAATACAAAGGTAGAGGATTAGTAACTGTTTACTTTAAATATGTAAACATTCGGAAGAAAACAACAGAGACCTGCAAAATCTTTTATGTATTTCAGAAACTATAAAAACGGACATTTCATGTGAAACAACCCAATAATAAATTGCCCGACTTATTTTATTGCATATTAACTTTTCAAAATTCTTGAGATTTCCAAAGGTATATTATACGTCTATGTTAGCACTTATATTTCAGGAATAATTTTGGTTACATGAAATACTTGGTTACAGAAAATGTATTCTTCCTGTTTAAAGAAAAGCTAAATTCCAATGTATTTTAGTTACAAACCTTGAAAAAACAATGCCCTAAATGATGGTGGAAAACGAAATATATATATATATATATATATATATATATATATAGAGAGAGAGAGAGAGAGAGAGAGTGAGAGAGAGAGAATCATCTTCGAAATTCCTAAGTGATCTCATGTCGACACCTATGGCAGTACTTCTAAGGAACCTACACTGCCAATTAAAAGTTGGAAATCACCTATGGTTTAGATCAATTAATTTGTGTTGTGGCATTTTGACGCTCGGAATTTTTTCTCTTTCGACGCAATTAAAAAAAAAAAAAATGTAATCTTTTTAACCGTTCTTTGATGAAAAAAACGAAAATTACCTGTGGAGTGAACTTCTTACAACTTTGGCAATAAATTTTATTTATACATTTATTTAACGTCACTTTATGCTACTATGGCTAATCGGACGATGCTACAGTGGGAGTCCTAAATTTTGCCTATCCAGATTTTATTAGGATAGGGATCTTTAACGAGTACCTGACATCGCACAGGCTCGGGACCACCTTTTAACGTCCCCTCCGAAGGACGGCGTAACTAAGGATTTTTTACTCCCATTAAAAGATCCTAGGACCACCTGCGGGTTTGAATCCGTGACCTTTAGCATAGGAGGCTGTTACACTAGCCACCCAGCTACAAGTGATCCCCCTTTGGCAATAAATTAACTAGAAATAAAATTGATCTTCCTAATTCCCCTAAGGGGATTACCACATTTTGAATAAAGCACCTGACACAAAACAAACATTTTTTATAGTTATTTATTTTTATGACGTTAGAATTCTCTGAAAAAATTATATTTAATCAAATTATTTCTTGTTATTTACGATAGTCAAAACCTTTTTTACACCTAATTACCAAATTTGTTTATAAATAAAACTAATAATAAGAAACCTATATTTTATATAGGTATTCATAGAAGATCGTTGGACGATCCTTTCAGGCAACCAAGGATGTATTTATAGCCGTAGATGCCTCAGCAAGGAGATATGGCCTACAAATTAATCGAAAAAAAAGACCAAATTCACGGTGGCAGGCCAGAGGGTTGGCGAGAAGGAATGAATAACTGTCGGATCCTTTCGTTTTGAAAATGTTGATGAATTCCTCTATCTTGGCTCTCGGATTAACGTGAATAACGACACGACAGCCAAGATTAGAATAATATTGGGTTGTTTCAGATGGAATGTCCGTTTTTATAGTTTCTGAAATAGATAATGGATTTTGCAGGTCTCTGTTGTTTTCTTCGGAACGTTTACATATTTGAAGTAAACAGTTACTAATCCTCTACCGTTGTATTTATAAACATTAGCTTCCCAATCAATTACCCACTTTTTAGTATACTTCCGTACATGGGTACCTCATGATCTCACTGAGCGGCAGCAAGACCCCATGTTTCAAAACATACCGTGAAAAATTGAAAGAACTGGGCTACAAAGTTCTTCCGAACCCACCATATTCTCCCTACTTGTCTGCAACAGATTACCACCTGATCAGGAATTTAGAAAATTTCGTCAGTTCGTCAGAGTTTTTCAGTTCGGGGATAAAAAAGTTGGTGTCACGTTGGGAAAAATGTGTAGAAAAGGAAGGTAAATACTTCGAATAAAATTATCTTGTTTTCATATCGTATTTTTAATAAAAATCCTTTACCTTGAAAACGGACATTTCATGTGAAACAACCCAATAATAATGCTGGCCAATAGAAGCTTCTTTGGATTAGGACACCTTTTCGGAAGCCACTACTTCACAAGGATTATATAAAACCATTATTGGCCATTATGGATCTGAGACTCGGGCCATCTCAAAGTTGGACGAACAACTTTTAGTTTTCTGCGGCGAATCTACGGTCCATTGAAGGTAGGTGAGAATTGGAGGAGTAGAAACATTCTGGAGCACTACAGGCTATATGCTTAGCCGGACATTATCAGAGTTGTCAGCTTAGGGAGGCTTAGATGGGCTCGAGACATCGCCAGAATTGTAAAACAGAGCGTACCCAAGAAACTGATGTCTGACCAAGTTTATGGCCCAAGAGGTGTCGGAAAACCCAAACGGAAAGACGGAGTCGTAAGTGACTCCAGAGTTCTTATTGGAGTACGGTATTGGACTGCGGCTGCCCAGGATAGGGGGAGACGGAGAAGACTTCTGAAGGAGGCTTTGACTCATTGATTGGATCGTTGCGCCACTAATGATGATGATTCATTGAGGATATTCATGATTTATTGATGTAAACCAACAAAAAAACCTCTTTACCCTACATGTTCATCCCACTCTCCTCTGTCCATCCTATCAACACAAGAGCCCAGCTCTTGAACCTGCTCATTCCATTCCAGAAAACTGCTTCCTTTAATAGATCTTTTGTCATACATGGATCTTCAGTTTGGAATTCCGTACCCATGTGCATTTGAACATCCCAATCCTTAACTTTCTTCAGGCGTCAAATATTTATCCATCTCCTTGACCATCAATCTGCTGTGTATTTTTATCTTAATTTTCTCTATTTTATTATGTTTTATTATTTGTATTTCTTTAAGGTGGTAATGTTACCTTGTAAGAACACACATACATATAAATCCAAATGTATTGTAATTTGTTATCCATAAAATAAATATAATATGATGAAATGTTCATAGCCAGAAGTTAAATCTTTTATTTTACATTTATATTATTCTTAGGGGACTGGCTATTCCAGAACGAAAATGCTTTTTAATTTAATTTCAATGACGATTATATAATATGACTTTTTCCTATAATTCCACTTACTGCACAATGCCATGTTCATGTAGAGTGTCTGGAGTTTATTGTTAAAAAACTGGTCCAAGTGGTTTTTCATGTCCTCTTCTTTTAGGAATTTCTTTCCATTTGTGGAGTTCTGCAGAGACCCAAATAAGTAGTAGTCACTTAGAGCTGAGCCTGGTGAATAGGGAGGGTGGGACAAAAGGTACCATCAAAGGATCAATAATTTATAACGAGTGACCAATGTGGTGTGGGACCCAACTTTATCTTCATGGAACACAACACCCTTCCAATGGGCCAGTTCTAGAAGTTTATTTTTAATTTATTGATCCAATTTTGGGGAAATGTAGAGTTTTCTTAAATACCACAACAAAATATGCCGATATCGAATGATATTTACAGTGCTATAGCAAACACAATACTTTGCTAGTTTCGCCAACAGATTATTTGTTATAGATTTGTTGAAATATTATATTACAAACAGGATAAACAATCCAACGTTATGATTAACTGATTTATCCAATTTTGTTAATCGTGAGCAGTATAGAATTGAATCAATTGTTTGTCCTGATAGCAATAGCTCATAGAAAACATCAATGAAATCCCACTATATGGAAAGCATTTTCTTTGGACGCAATCAGTGTTTTGCTATTCTTCAAGGGGCCTCACTACTTAGTCCCTATCTCTAGGTTTTCTACGGACTACATTATTATATTGGGTTGTGTCACATGAAATGTCCGTTTTCAAGGTAAAGAATTTTATTAAAAATACGATATGAAAACAAGACAATGTTATTCCAAGTATTTACCTTCTTTTTCTACACATTTTTCCCAACATGACCCCAACTTTTTTATTCCTGAACTGAAAAACTCTGAGCTTTGAAGTGAAACAAGATCTGAAAACACACTTTTCACTTGATCATCATTTTCAAAAAGTTTTCATTTGACGAAGTTGTCTAAATTCCTGAACAGATGGTAATCTGTTGGAGACAAGTCGGGAGAATATGGTGGGTGCGGAACAACTTCGTAGCCCACTTCTTTCAATTTGAAACATGGGGTCTTGCTGCCGCTCAGTGAGATCATGAGGTACCCATGTATCGAGCTTTTTTCTTTCCCAATACACTTTAAACGTCTGGAAACGGTAGATGCACTTGCATTTAGTTGTGCTGACAGCCCTTTAACTGTTTGGTAGGGGTTTTCTTCTACTGTATGTTTGAGGACATCGTTGTATATTACGGACGGAGGGCTTCCTCGGGGCAAGTTTTCCAAGTCGGTATCCCCAGCTGAAAACTTAGCAAACTAACGGCGAATGGTCCGTTCAATCATCAACACTCCCTTCCCCAAACGCCTTGCAAATATTTCTAGCGGCCTCAGCTGCTGAATGGCCGAGTTTAAACTCGTACAAAAATATTACTCGAAAATCGCGTGTTTCCATGTTCATATTTGGAGGTATACTAAAAAGTGGGTAATTGATTGGGAAGCTAATGTTTATAATACAGAGGTAGAGGATTAGTAACTGTTTACTTTAAATATGTAATCATTCGGAAGAAAGAAACAGAGACCTGCAAGATCCTTTATGTATTTCAGAAACTATAAAAACGCACATTTCATGTGAAACAACCCAATAAAATAACCATTTTTCATCTCCTCTTACTAATATTTTCAAAAATAGGTCGCTTTATTGCCGTTTCTGTAGTAAATCACAAACAGAAATTAATGTTGCCAAGTAGACTTCAATTAGACAGCGGAGGAACCAAAAATTAAGCCTGAAGACATAGCTGAGTTTGTGCAAATGGTTTTCTAAGATTTTGTGGGACAGATTTAGTGCTATAGTAATCTCTCTCACTGGTTGGGTGGGATTTCGATCAACAATGGCATTAACATTGCTCGTTTCCATTTCAAAATTTACTGAATAAATTTGGTGAGGTTGGTTAGGCATCATCCTGATGAACACTGCATATGTGTCTATAACTTCTGCAGCATGTTTACCTTTTTATAAAATAATGTGTCGAGGTATGGTTGTTATAATGGACAAGAAATAGTATCAGAAGGCCTCGACAATTGCGTATTCATGCAAGGAAGAGAGTTTAATGGAGAAGACATGAAATGAATTAGCAGAGAGGACTGGTTAGGATGGGTTACACTCTGTGTGGTAGAAGCACGCCATTAGTGTGGGTAAGGAGAAAATTCACTCTGTGTGGTAGAAGCACGCCAGTAGTGTGGGTTAAGAAAGGATCCGCCCTGCGTGGTAGTAGCACGACAGTAGCGAGGATAGGAAGAGAATTCACCCTGCGTGGTAGAAGCACGACAGTAGTGCGGATAAGGAGAGAGTTCGCCCTGCGGGGAAGTAGCCCGACAGTAACGAGGATGAGAATGAGTCTAGGTAGAAGAAGGAAGTGAAATGAAGATAGACCACATTATGATACATAGGCAGATTTAATCTGACCTAGGGAGATACCCGCAAGGGTGATCTGAAGAGCTGAGCCAGTTCTTGGGGATGTTAGTCATCCATGTCGATAATTGACAGTGAGAGCTGTGCTAGCAGTCTAGGGTCTTGGCCCTAGGTCAAATTACTTTGAGTGCTTTATTTATTCTCATACAACAGTTATATAGATATAAATATTTACAGTGACATTAATTATTAACCATGTACAATATTATTGGATATAGCGTCTTCTTATAGTTGTCAGTAAGTCATATGGACGCCGCTAGCGCTATCTGTGAGCGAGCGTGTGTAGCATCCGCCACAAATGCAACAAAATATCTTATACAAGATATTTTCTTATATATGCACAGTGTAATAGCAAACTAAATATTAAGCAAGTTAACAAATGAACAATGACAATGAGATAAGAAGTGTGTCATAGTGACATAAAAATAATCAGAAAAACCTAAAGGACTTATTTGCCATCCCGATAGATGAGTTTGTAATATATCTTTTAATTGAACTTAATTCTCATTTGTTTTATTTTTTACAGAATTTGAATATGGTAATATGTTCAGTAAGCCAACGGCTAATACTTGTAACGCAACCATACCATATGGCATCTCTCCTCTAGATACCAAAGTCCCAGACAGGATGTTCCCAAGTCACAGCAGTCTAAGCTCACCCGAGACCACCACAGCAACTTCACTCACTTCGTTAAGGTATGGTGTCATTAACTGTTGCTCACCTTAAGCATAACTAAGCCATCAGGGAGTTCAATAATAAAAGATATATTAGGAAATATAATGTATATTTTTAAAATAAAATGGTCATTGCACTATATAAAAAATGGATATGATTGTGAAGTTGAATGAAGCTGACCATCGAGTTTCCTCCGACCAACAATTAGGTAGGGTTGAAAAATAAATTGTTCCTAAAACTTATATAAAAATTTACTAAGAAAAATTATCTTGATTGAACCAGTATTAGTGAAGAAAATAAATTTATAAGAAATGCCTAGTCCTGCCATAAATAATGTTATGAGGTATTCATATTAAAATAGAACATTTTTTCTTCCAAATCTTTTTTATTTTCATTGATACACAAACTGTCTTAAGTGGTAATCAACGTTTCGGAACCTTTTCCCCATTTTCAAGACTAAAAACTTTATTTTAACATTTTGATTTTAGTTACATTTTATTAAATTTTTTTTTTCATAATATATATTTAAATTCAAATTACCTTTTTTTATCTGTACATATTAATATTCTATGGCACACGGCTGCGCCAGCATGTAAGGTTGTCTATTGGCTCACTGTTTTTCCTTTGTAAACTTTGTACTTTAATATTGTTACATTGATCTAATTCCTGAGTCTGTTTTTATTTATATTTCGATGTTATTATTTATTTTGTTTTTCACTATTTTATTGTTTTATTTTTCTTAAATTTTTATATTATTTATTATGTCCGCCTAATGAGTGCCTTATTTTTGGTGTCTGTTGAAATTAACTGTTTTATTGTTATTTTTGTTTATGTGTATTTTTCTATTTCAATTATTTTCTGATGTACCTAGTATTTTTATATTTTCAAAATTAAATTTATGTGTTGATAACGCTGTAGCATTTGAATTTTTTATACTTGTTACAATTGGAAATGTGTTGTTATAATCTTGTTTTTAGTTTTTTTGATGTTTCACCTATCTACACTCCCTCACAATTCCCACAATCAATCCTATACATGACATTTTGTTTATCCCTAATTTCTATTTTATCTTTCATCTTACTTAAATATTTTTCCGATTTGTTATTGTTATATAATCCAAATGCTATATTTGTGTGATCAAACTCTTTAAAAGTGCTTTTTATTTTATTCGTTAATTGTGGGATATATGTCATTTTGTAATATTTTAGATTTAAGTTGTTTTTTTTCTTGTTTTTTAGTTTTTATTTTTGTATTATCAATATTATTATCTTCTCTGAAAAATTGTGTAATGAGTTTTTGATTTGGTTTATTTAATTTTTTTGTCTTGATATGTTTCATTCTTTATATTTTTACACTTTGATTACTATTGAATCTTCCTTTTTGTAATTATACCATAATTTATTAATTAATTTAGTTTGATATAAATTTTCTTTGAATATGTTGTAAATTTCTAATTTTACCTCTTTTATAAATTTTTTATCAGTTAGTTGTATTTCTCTGTGGATATAATTTCTGGCTGTGTTAATGATTTGTGTTTTTGGGTGGTTTGAAATGAAGTTTAGTATTCTATTGCTACTGTTTACCTTTTTTATCCATTTTGTATTTATTGAGTTATCTTTCATTAAAATCTCTATGTCCAGGGATTTGATTTTATTATTTGTGGATTTTTCTTATAATTGTGAAGTTGAATAAAGCTGACTATCAAGTTTCCTCCTACCAATAATTAGGTAGGGTTGAAAAATAAATTGTATATAAAAATTTACTAAGCAAAATTATCTTGATTGGACCAGTATTAGCAAAGAAACTAAATTTATAAGAAATGCCTAGTCCTGCTATAAATATTGTTACAAGGTAATAAACACATATTTCAACAGAAAATTAACTTTTTCAAAAATAATAATATAATAATAATAATAGGCTTAGCGAACCCGAAGGTTCAATGCCGATACCACCAAATTCCGCCTACACAGACTCGTCCAATGCTCACCATTCAAGCCCAAGCTCCCGAGATCAGCCTTAACGCAATCCTCCCATCTCCACTTCGGCCTACCTTTCGGATGCCTACCAGTCGGATCAGCAAATACCAACTTTCTCGGAATCCGTTCCTCACCGAGCCCAACAATTTTACTCGCCCATTTGAGTCTCCGCGACGCTATCAACTCAATAATATTCACAGGATACAAGTTCCCCAATTCCGCGTTGTGCAACCTTCTAAACTCCCCAGTGCCCTCATCCCTCTTCGGACCAAATATTTTACGCAGCACCTTATTTTCGAAAACCTTAAGCCGTTGTTCATCCCTCAAAGTAAGCGGCCACGTTTCACATCCGTAAAGAACCGTTGGAAGAATAATAGTTTTATAAATTCTAACCTATAAGTTTTTAGATAGAAGCCGTGAGCTAAGTAACTTAGCAACTGAATAATAACACGCATTTCCCACCTTTAACCGGGACTTTATTTCTTCCTGGATTTCATTTTTTCTTGTTATCATTGAACCTAAATACTTAAATTTTTCTACGAATTCAAAAGTATGCCCTGATATATCAATATCACCAAGATCGCCACCATTTCTGCTACTAATCATATATTTCGTTTTATCGGTATTTAATTCGAGTCCTATTTCTTTACCGGTTTTTATTAACACGCTTGTATTTAGTAGTATTGTATTTCAAAAATATTATAAGAAAATAAAATGTATATCTATAGCGACTAAAAAAAAAAAAAAAAAAAAAAAAAAATTACTCAAAATGTTCCCCTTTATCCTTGACAGAGGCATTTAATCTCCGGGGCCAGTCACCAATAGCAGTAAGCATTACTTCTTGAGGAAATCACTCAACTGCTCGGACCAGAGATTGTTTCTAAGTTGGGGTGTGCTCTGTGGCATGCCATATTCATCAGTTCAGACCAAAGCCGGACCGAATCTTGTGTGTTCACATAAGGGTTTCCTGAGGGCTAATCCAAGCCAGAGATGAACTCTGTAATGTTCTTTTGCAGCCTCTGTTGAGTTGACCTGGCCTTGCGAGCTGGAGAGCAATCCTCCTTGAAAACCTAATGACTTCCAGCAAACAGAGTATTATTTAAAGACTTTACAATAGGTTCAAAAATATCGTCCTTCTAACTCTGAGCATTTTTCACAAAAATAGAGCTTTTTGGTGCCACCAAATAAAACTCCTCACTAAACCATGACTAAGAAAGGGTAATGATATATTTCCATTCTTCTAAAGACTTCCTGGGCTTCTTTAGATCTCTGTGCGCAAACACGATCAATTAGGTACTTAATTTTTTCATAGATTGTAAAAACTTTCTCATCTTTGCATCTATCCACTCTAATTTGTTTTAGGAAATTGGTTAGCCATTTTCATGTCATTCTTCGAAATCAACCCATCCTAAGGTCATTTTTTATTATGGGAGACAGTGATCTGACAGAGATTCCCATTTCCGATATGATTTGTTGTTTTCAAATAGGATTTCTTCAGATTCAAGTAGCCATGGCTCTGATAGGATTTGCCGTTCTCACAGTGCGGGGACAACCCGGTCAAAGTCTGTCACATACAGATAGGATCTCATTATATTCATTTATAGTGCGGTACACGAACATATGGCTAATACCCAAAGGTTTCGAAATGTTGAAAATCTCTTACCTACATTGTTTTTAACTAGATAGAGGTAGGATTATCTGATTAATACCAGAGGATGTAAACTAAGTTCAACTTTTGTAACAGTATTTATGGCCGAACTAGGTATATAAAGCATATTGGATCACCTGTAGCAGGGTGGCTAGCATAACAGCCTTCCATACCGAAGGTCACAGGTTCAAGCCCGCAGGTGGTCCTAGGTTTTTCAATGGGAGTAAAAAAATCCTTAGTTATGCCGCCCTTCAGAGGGGACGTTAAAAGGTGGTCCGGAGCCTGTGCGATGTCAGGTACTCGTTAGAGATCCCTATCCGAATAAAACCTAGATAGGCAAAATTTAGAACTCCCACTGTAGTATCGTCTGATTAGCCACGGTAGCATAAAGTGACGTTAAATAAATAAACAAACAAACAGGTTTTTTCTTATGGTGAAATGCTTCAAATACTTATGAGATTAATTTGCATTTACATTGCTGACAAGTTATGATGATATACAAAAATTAAGTTTAAAAGCTAAAACGTATTGAGTAAATATAGGTTTAGCTACCTCTTCAGCCGTGGTTCTGTAAATTTGGCTCAATATAATAAAGATCTGGTGCAAAATAATAACATTATTCATTGTACATAGAGATAGTTAAAAGAGTAACTAATTGACCAATGGCCGATTTATAATTATTATATTTAACTTAGTTTACTGTGTCAACATTTCAGCCTTACACCATTTTTAACTTTTATACCATCTTCAGTGTAATTTTAGGTGTAAATTCACAACAATGCGAACATTTAAAATCAATTTTCATAAGGTTAAATTACATTTTTTGGAGAGAAAACTAAAATAATGATTCCGCTGAAAATATTTGGAGTTGGTAAAATATTTATTCAAAGAATTCTTTAGAAAATAAATTAATCAATAAAATAATTATGGCGCCCTATTAGTGAAAGTTTGTAATGAATTCAATTAATGGCACCAGATTTAAAAATTTACATAATCAAGAAACCAAGAAAAATAGTCAAAGCTACAGGATTATTATTAATTTCATTATTTAGTATTATTAGCATAATTTATAAGAATTGTTCCAAAATTTCACGTTTCAATATATATATGTTTGTTTATTTATTTTACATGGCTAATCAGACGATGCTACAGTGGGAGTCCTAAATTTTGCCTATCCAGGTTTTATTAGGATAGAGATCTTTAACGAGTAGACAGATTTTAATTAGGCTCGGACCACCTTTTAACGTCCCCTCTGAAGGATGGCATAATTAAAGATGTTTTACTCCCATTAAAAAATCTTAGGACCACCTGCGGGTTTGAACCCGTGATCTTTGGCAAGGAGGCTGTTATGCTAGCCACCCAGCTACAAATGATCCACATTTCCATATATATCATACTATTTTTGATAAAATATAACTATTTTTTTAATAATAGATATAATTAGTTGACCGTTTAGAATTACAGGAAGAAATTAATCTGGGCGGCGGTCAGTAAAAGAAATAATGAAATCGTTTTAACTATTTATTGTCTGCCAGCGTTTGTAGGTATATATTGTGGGTCATCATCAAGGCTAAAAAGATACTAAAGAACTGCAGCGAGTGTATAGTAACATATTTTATATACTACCGAGATAGATGATGTCAAAATGTAAAACATAAAAACAGAAATGGATGCTTAAAGAAATTGAGTAATTAAATTACAATGACCTTAGTATACTAATAAAACAAATCATGACTTAGGATAATGTACAAAAATATAAATACCCACGTAAAATAGGAAACATTAAAATGTGAAGAGATGTTATTTGTACATATTTACCCACTATATTTTATGAAATATGTTTTAAAATATGTTAATGTAAAAAGATGTTAAAAACTATGTAATTAAAAATATGTTTAATGTTTCCTATTTTATGTGCTTATTGATCTTTTTGTACATTATCTTTAGTCATAATTTGTTCGGTATACCCCTTTAATTATTATACTAAAGTCATTGTAATTTAATTACTCAATTTCTTTTACCATCTATTTCTATTTTTATGTTTTACATAATGACATCCTCTAACTCAGTAGTACATAAAATATTGTTTTTAATATTAGTATAATTTTTAATAATTTATATATATACCCCTTTTTACTTTTTCTTATCTAATAAAATATATATAGTAAGGGAAAGTATTGCGATCGTGAAAATTTTCTAGTTCCAGTTTTCAATGGAAATACATATTTTAGAGTATCCTGAGTCCAAATAACCGTCGTACAAAAAAGTCTGTGTGTGTGTGTGTGGGTTTGATAAGTCTAGCATGAAAACGGTCATACAAAACTAAAATTTCATATTTAAGATACTGTACTATACGCCCAAGATGTTACAGCAAGTTTTACACTAAAATTGGCTGATTAAAAGTGCTACTTTATACATTGCCTTTTGCACCTTTTTGTAATTTTCTCAAAAATAGCTCCAGCAAGTTTGATTAAACTCGCTATATCAATGTAAAATTTAATGGGATTTAATATTATGTAGGTTTCATTCTGATTGAAATAGTGTGAAAAGGCTTAATTAGCGAATTTTCTTCCTCTAAAGTACCTTCAATTTTGTAGATTCGAAAAAAAAAAAAAACATATCATCTTTTAAGCATAAAACACGGATAAATATAAATGTTGAATGAATTTCATAACCAGCTAAAGGAGAAAAGAGCAAAAATATTTTTATATGTTGACATGAGAATAGTCATAAAGACATATAATATACTATTATAAGCTAAAGATTTTAGAAAAAATATTATCTTATAAGTTGTAAAAGGTAATGAGAAGTGATGAAAATGGAACATAACTAACTGATTGCTATAGATAATAATATAATAGATTATTTAATAATACACGTGTTTCTATCAAACCATAATTTAATTAATTCTTTAATCTTTTTACTTTCACTCACTTTCATATATTTCATCTTTAACTGTATTAAAATTTACAAACTAATTTTATCAACGGAAGTAATTGAAAGTTGTATGTTGCACCAACCAGAGTTTTTATATATTCTGTTTTTAATTGTTCTTTCACATAGATATGTTTCTATATACTGATTGTATTCCTTTTGCATCTTTTTAGCCGTTATGATGACCCACAATAGGGACCTAACAAATGTTGGGAGACAATAAATAGTTGAAACTATTTAATTATTTATTTTACAGACTAATTCCTTCCTGTATTTTTTAATACTTCCAAAGTCTTCCACATATTTTATCATTGCTGTCTTTACAGTTGTTTCTGGCTTAAGTTTCTTCACCATTTCACGAAACATGCTGTAGGCTTTTTCAGGGTTTTATGTAAAAATCATGAGTCGAACACCAAATAGTTTCGAAATGTGTGGTGAAACGTAGAATGAAAAAATTCCTGAAGAAATTGAAGTCAATACCAGAAAAAAGACTGTGAAGACAGTAATCTAGTTAGTTTGTTTTCCAAAATTCAGTCATTTATATCACCATACAGTTTATTAAATGGATCAATAAGAATTTTATTTATACATACATTTATTATATATAATAGCAATCAATACATCTTTATTAATAAAAATAATTGTATGATTTAGAACTTACAGTTGCGGTAGTTCTTACGGAGAAGATAATTTAGTAAAATGTTGCTGTAGCAATGCGTTGACAGAATCCCAAACTCCATCTGGTATGTATAAACCATAGTATATTAATAATTCGAGAAAATACAGAGTAACAGAAAACAATAATAGAAATTTAAATTAATTTATAATTTTTAAATTTTCTCTAGAAATGTTCAACCATTAGGATATATCCCACCTGCTTATGATTTATTTATATTTATAACAAATGTTTCTTTTCTCTCATTTTTCTGGTCATCGCAGTATCACAAAAATGAAATAGTAATGAAGTTGAAATTTCTTCTGGAGGTTCTCAATACCGCCTATATGTCCAACATGCCTTTGTTTGGGAAAATTCTTCCTCTAAGTGATTGAAATATTTATTGATAAAGGAACTGAAAATGTTTAGAATTAATTAAGGTTAATCACTGACCAGATTAATTGATTCTTATTTGTTTTGTTATCTATATTTATTTAAATATGTACAAGATTGTAAATAATTAACAAATAAACCAACTCATTCATCATTCTAATCTGTCTTGAATTGTTTGGTAACCTACAGTATAACCCACCATTGTTCTCCTATTATTTTCTTTTGTTTATTTATTGAAAAACGATACTTTCAGCCATAATCAAGAAACTCATTGCTTCATTAAAGTTACAATTTTGATACAACGGTTTCCCATTCATTCCATATGTATAAAATAAATATAAATAAAAAGTGGAAATATGTAATCAAACAAAATTAAAGAAAAAAAAAAAGAGTTAACATAATTAATAGCCTTGATCACATTCAAATATATCAATTATCAAGATGCTCTATAAAAACACATGTTAAGTAACAATGTGCTTTAAAACATTTTTTAGTTTCACTTACCTACATATGTATGAAATGAATTCCAGTTTCCAACAGAAATACACATTTTAGGGTCCCCTGAGTCCAAATAACCAACTCCCGCGTTTAAACGAAAAGTCATATGAAACTGAAATTTCATATTTAAGACAAATATAGGCCCGAGACATTACAAAATCTTTTTCATCAAAATGAACTTACCAGAAGAGCCACTTTATACCATGCATTTTGCACTTTTTTTTCGATTTTCTCCAAAACGGTTCCGACGATTTTGATTAAACTCGCTATATCGATGTAAAATTTAATGGGCTGTAATATCATTTAGGTTTTATTTGGATCAAAATGGTCTGACAGGGCATAAATACCGATATTTTAAATTTTCTTTTTGTAAAATACCTTTAATTTTGTTGATTCTATAAAAATAACTATATTATCTTGTCACTACTGATGAAAAACAGGTAAATATATAAATTGAATGAATTGGATTGCCAACTAAAGGGGAAAAAAGAAAAAATATTTTTTTAATGCAATTTTTCGTTTTTGAACATAAGAGCAGTAATATACATGTATGATATACCGTTGGAAAGCTAAAGATTTTAGAAAAAATATCATCTCATACACAAGCTTTTAGAAGTTAATGGAGAGTGATGAGAAGAAGATAAAACTAACTGATTATTTTAGATAATAAAATAAAAGATTTTTTAATAAAACTCATGTTTCTATATAAATTAAATTTATTTAATTCTTTAATAGTTTCACGTATTTTTAACTCTAACTCTATTTGAAAATTCTTTCATTGATTTTACAAATTGATGTAAGTAAAAGTCGTGTGTTGCCCGCACCAGATTTTTTATTTTCACTTACGTACATATGTATGAAATGAATTCCAGTTTCCAACAGAAATACACATTTTAGGGTCCCCTGAGTCCAAATAACCAACTCCCGCGTTTAAACGAAAAGTCATATGAAACTGAAATTTCATATTTAAGACAAATATAGGCCCGAGACATTACAAAACCTTTATCATCAAAATGAACTTACCAGAAGAGCCACTTTATACCATGCATTTTGCACTTTTTTTTTTCTATTTTCTCCAAAACGGTTCCGACGATTTTGATTAAACTCGCTATATCGATGTAAAATTTAATGGGCTGTAATATCATTAAGGATTTATTTGGATCAAAATGGTCTGATAGGGCTTAAATGCCGATATTTTTAATTTTCTTCCTCTATAGTACCTTTAATTTTGTTGATTCTATAAAAATAACTATATTATCTTGTTACCACTGATGAAAAACAGGTAAATATATAAATTGAATGAATTCGATACCCGACTAAAGGAGAAAACAGAAAAAATATTTTTTTAATGCAATTTTTCGTTTTTGAACATAAGAGCAGTAATATACATGTACGATATACCGTTGAAAAGCTAAAGATTTTAGAAAAAATATTATCTCATACACAAGCTTTTAAAAGTTAGTAGAGAGTGATGAAAAGCGGATAAAATTAACTGATTGTTTTAGATAATAATATAATAGATTTTTTAAAAAAATGCATGCTTCTATATACATTAAATTTAATTATTTTTTTATATTTTCACGTATTTTTATCTCTAACTGTATTTGAAAATTCTTTTGATGGTTTAGTAGACCTCCTCCAGATTTTTTAAGTTACCGCTGCCTTAGAAAAGCAGCCGGTCAAGAATATAGCAATATTACATATCTAGCTTCCTGCTATTCGTCCTATTTGATGTTTATTGGCTAATTGTTTCTATTATTTCTCTAAAGAAATACAGTTAATATTTTTTCTCTCGATCATTCCTCCACATATACATTGTAGTTCTTTATATTACAGAGGAGCCGAAGGTGTTCTGGGCGATCACGAAGATAAACGTCTACCCGGACGACTCCCGGACCTACGAAGTGATGCCGCTCACCGGGAAGAAGCCGGCGGAGCTTCCTGAAAACTCTGAAAGTGTATTTGTGCTCATTCCTCCCAAGCTAAGCCAATTTGTCCCTTCTAATTTTGAATAAATGTTATACAAAACCATGTCATTTATCAATATCCTTACTTGTTCGTAGAAGATAACTAAATTAACCACAATTTAAATAGTGATAAAATCTGGTGCGCGCAACGCACAACTTTTACACTCCTCCGTCGCACAGTGGAAAATTTGGGTTCCAGATTACGGAAAAAAATTAGAAAAACTTATAATTATTTTTGACACGATTGGCGAGCGCAAAGTGGTCAAACATCAAATTTATTTGCTAAAATCTAAAACTTCCCTACATTTTACGCCCGAAAAGGACTAATTTGCTATTTCAAAGGATATGCCCGATTTTCATATTTTAAGGACTGTTTTAATTTTTTTTTTTTTTTTCATTCTAAGTTAAAGTCGCCATTCTCGTTGAAAGGATTCTTAACAATTGACATTTATTGTAACCAGGATACGGTTCAAAATGGAAGAGAACCTCCATTTTTGACTCGATTCTCCAGGATACGAATCGAAATAAATCACTGGTAACTAGGATTACCACACTAAAAAGGACACTTTTTAATATAGAAACTCTCTTCCCGATGCAAGAAGCTGTCCGAAATAACTTAAGTCTAACTGTCTATATTAGGGTGGGTGAGGTGGGTTACGCCCGAAAAGGACTAATTTGCTATTTCAAAGGATATGCCCGATTTTCATATTTTAAGGACTGTTTTAATTTTTTTTTTTTATTCTATTTTAAAGTCGCCATTCTCGTTGAAAGGATTCATAACAATTGACATTTATTGTAACCAGGATACGATTCAAAATGGAAGAGAACCTCCATTTTTGACTCGATTCTCCTTTTAAAAGGATACGAATCGAAATAAATCACTGGTAACTAGGATTACCACACTAAAAAGGACACTTTTTAATATAGAAACTCTCTTCCCGATGCAAGAAGCTGTCCGAAATAACTTAAGTCTAACTGTCTATATTAGGGTGGGTGAGGTGGGTTACGCCCGAAAAGGACTAATTTGCTATTTCAAAGGATATGCCCGATTTTCATATTTTAAGGACTGTTTTAATTTTTTTTTTTTTCATTCTAAGTTAAAGTCTCCATACTTCCTAATTATTCATTCTTACCTCTCAGATAGAACTTTCAAAGTCAACCATAACCTTTCATACTCATCCTTACTTTCTCAGTCCGCAGGTGTACCTCATGGTAGCATCTTAGGCCCAATCCTTTATTCCGTTTGCACAGCTGATATTCCTATTCATCCTAGCACTGTTCTCACTACTTACGCTGATGACACATGTGTGTTATCCGTAAGTACTGACCCAACGGTTGCATCACTATTCCTACAGTCTCACATCCAATCCATTGAAGAAAGGTGTCATAACTGGAGAATTAAAATCAATCCCATCAAATTACCATTACCCTTCGTCGCAAGCCTATGAATACCTGTCCGACTGTATCCTTTGGCAACATTCAACTAATCCCCGTTGAACAGATACGCTACCTTGGACTCCATCTAGACAAGCGCCTTACTTGGGATCCTCACACTAGACTGAAACGACAAGAAACTGCCTGCAGATACCGCTTACTACAACACTTACTAGACAAACGATCAAAACTCTCTATTTACTACAAAAAACTCATTTACATCACGATTATCCGACCTATTTGGACCTATGGCATTAAGGTATAGGGGTCCACTAAACTATCAAAATCCTCCCGCATCCAATCCTTGCAATCCAAAATACTACGAAAAATCCTCAATGCTCCTTACTTTGTAACTAATAAACTCATCCACAGAGACATAAATATCCCACTGGTTGCAGACTTGGCCCGCGATGGATACACCCCCTTTAATTCCAAACTATCTGGCCGTTCAAACCCGCTTGTCCGTAACCTCTCATCTACATCTATTCCCGGTAATCCTACGAGGCGTTGAAAAGACTTTGGCCTCGAGACCTGCTTATAAAATAAACTTTGAAGTGCTACCACTGGGTAGCTTCTTTACGTGTCTATTCATGCTTATTTTTTCAAATCATCTATTTTACTTGTTGTATTTATATATACACAGCTGTAAAAAACAATAAAATATATTGTAAAAAAAAAATAAAAAGGAAATTCTTGAAATTAAAGATTGTAAAACTTTTGATTCAGAGTGTTGTGTCTAAAAAAAATGACTATACACAAAAATGACTATGAGTACGCAGAGATTGAGTGATCAAGTTAGAGTGATCCGATCTTCCTAAAATTCCTATCGGACCAGGAAATGGAACATATAAAAGTAGTAGTGTCTGAACGATTAGGATTACTTGCACTGTAAATGAAGAGCAACCTTCTGAATTTAAACAATTAGAAATATCACCCAAAACAAATGTATCACCCAAAACGCGAAAAATCGTAAAAATTATTTGTGATATCTAAAGACTAGAAGGATTGATGAAACAAATCCTTGGGGTAACTTGGGGGATATATATAGTTTTTCGTTATTGAATAGGGGCATACATTTAAAAATTGCTAAATTAACTCTACAGAGTGAGATTGCAATGTATATTCAATAGCGAGTTTGGAAATATAATGTCTTACCTCTCTCAGCAATGTCCATTGTTAAATAAAAGTAAAAAGACTTTGCTCTAAATACAGCTTGAACACAGTAAATGACCATCGAATAAAGATAACCCCACTGCCGGTTATTAGGCACTAGTGTGAACAGGAATGATTCACTCATTTACTATTTATTTGTAAACACGGTATGGCGGAAATATTAGTATTAAAGGTCTTACCAACTAATAATAAAAAGGTAAAGCACTGGAAAATTCCAACTTTGACTTGACTTTTGTCCACTAAATTGGGGTTTTGCCCATTGTGCGTCGTGTTTTATTTATTTAACTCACTTATGCTACTAGGCTAATCGTTTATTAGATGGATCTTTACGAGTACCTGACATCGCACAGCTCGGGACACTTTTAACGTCGTCCCTCGAAGGACAGCTAACTAAGGATTTTTTACTCCATTAAAAAATCCAGACACCTGCGGTTTGAACCGTACTTAGCATGGAGGCTGTTACGTAGCCACCCGTACAAGTGATCCCTTCTGTGCGTCGTTAAATTCAATTTAAGAACTTTTAAATAAAGTTAGAGGTGAAAAGCTATAAATGAATTACATTGAATTTTGATAGAAATATGTGTTTTGTAAAATAATTATTATAATATTATACACGACTATATATACTATATTACCATTCTTATGTTAAAAAAAATTTTTTTTTCTCCAATAGTTGGTTATCAAATTCATTCAACTCGATACTTACCCGCTTACCTATATATGAAATATATAGTAAGGGAGCAGTATTGCGATTGTGAAAATTTTCGAATACAGTTTAAGGGTCTACTAAGTCCAAATGGCCAAGTCCAAAAAAAGTATGTGTGTAAGTCCAGCGCGTAGACGAAAAGTCCAATGAAACTGAAATTTTATATTTAAGACAAATACAGGCCCGAGATGTTACAGCATACTTTTTCACCAAAATCAGCTAACCATAGAGCCACTTTATACATGCATTTTGCACCTATTTACGATTTTATTAAAAACGGTTTAACGATTTTGATTAACTCGGTATCTCAAAATTGGACGGCTTTAGTATCAATTAGATTTCCATCTGATTGAATTAGTCTGACAGGGTTAAATGCCGATATTTAAAATTTTCTTCCTCTAAACTACCTTTAATTTTGTAGTTTTTATGAAATTGACTATATCATCTGATTAGCAAATCTAAAAAACAGGTAAATAAAATAGTTGAACGAATTCGATAACCAAACTAAAGGAGATAACTGCAAAAATATTTTTAAATGCAAATGTTTTTTTTAAACCTAATAACAGTAATCTACGTGTATAATATACCGTTGGAATGCTAAAGATTTTAGAAAAAATATTATCTGAAACATACTATTGTAAAAGTTAACAGAGAGTGATGAAAAGATCAATAAAAATCACCGATTGTCGTAGATAATAATATAATAATTTTTTAATAAAACACATGTTTCTTTGAAATTCAATGTATTATTCTTTAACAATTTATTTAAAAATTCTTAAATTGATATAAATAACGAAGATAAGTGAAAGTCGATTTTTTAAAAGATTTTCTATAATAGATAATAAGATGAATATGGTTATTTTTTCGAATAACGCGAGAGGGCGTTTAGGCTCTTTGACGCGCGGTATAATCTGCTGGTGAGAATACAGTCCCGTGTTTCTTCACGCGGTTATCATTCCTTGCCTATTTTAGTGAGTAGCCACCAATTGGCTGACGGGTCTCACAAATACGGAGAGAGGCTGTTAGTGAATCCCTATTTAAAATATTCTTGTAAAAGTCCCTCAGGGACTGGAATTCGAACACACTACCTTTGGCGTGAGAGACTAGCGCGCTAGCCACTCATCCACGGTCTCCCGAAAAAAGGTAATGTAGAGAAAGAAAATTTAAAATATCAGGCATTTAAGCTTTGTCAGACTATTTCAATCAGAACGAAACCTATATGATACAATAGCACATTAATTTTTACATCCATATTGCGAGTTTAATCAAAATAGTTTGTACCGTTTTTGAGACATTCTTAAAACATCTGGTGCGGGCAACACACGACTTTCTCTTACCTCTGTTTTTAAAATCGATTAAAAAATTTTCAAGTTCAGTTCGAGATAAAAATAAGTAAAACCATTAAATAATTAATGAAATGGAATTTCTATAGAATGTGTTTTATTAAAAAATCTATTATATTATTATCTAAAATAATCAGTTAGTTTTATCAGCTTTTCATCACTCTCTATTAACTTTTAAAAGCTTGTGTATGAGATAATATTTTTTCTAAAATCTTTAGCTTTCCAACGGTATATCATACATGTATATTACTGTTCTTATGTTCAAAAACAAAAAATTGCAAAAAATTGTTTTCTCTTTTGGTTTTTATTAAATTCGCTCAACTTGCATATTTAGCTGTTAATTATCATTGCTAACAAGATATATAGTTATTTTTATAGAATCTACAGAATTAAAGGTACTTTAGAAGAAGAAAATTTAAAATATCGGCATTTAAGCCCTGTCGTACTATTTCAATCCGAATGAAACCTCCATGAAATTAAAGCCCATTAAATTTTACATCTATATAGCGAGTTTAATCAAAATCGTTCGAGCCGTTTTTGAGAAAATTGTAGATTTTGTAACGTCTTGGGCGTATATTTGTCTTAAATATGAAATTTCAGTTTCTTAGGACTTTTCGTTTTCGCCCGAGAGTTACCTACCACACACACAGACCTTTTTCGGGACTTGGTCATTTGAACTCAGGGAATCTTAAACGTGTATTTCCGTTGAAAAATGAATTCGAAAATTTTCTCGATCGCAATACTTCCCCTTACTATATACTTCATATATAGTTAAGTGAAAGTAAAAATCCATTCATTGGACCCGGATTCCGAGGTGTAAACCTTACGGCACTCAACTACGCATCAGTAAACCTCAGCCTTGAGATGGTTCATTATAATACCAACAATCTCTACACACCTAAATATTATTAAACTATTTTAAACAGTTTGAGCCACGAGGAAACACCTACCTGTCCTTTCTATTGTTCGGAGTGATAATTATAATATTAATACATATCAAATCGAAATATTTTGAGGCCTACTATTGTCAGGTGGCACAATGGCGTCCCGATAAGACATTAGCATTTAAAGGATGTCATGTCGGATGGTTGGGACTCACTGCCATCAGTATATTAATGAGCACTTGATATCAAGTCGACTCACTGCCATCGGTATATTAATGAGCCCTTGATATCGACTGGACTACTTCCCCCATGGTCCTCGGCAGCAAAGAATTCTGGGCCACCTTCCTGTCCGTCCTCAGGCTCCACTTTCCGGAACAGCTGGACGACACCCTGAGGACTCCAAACACGAATCAAGCGGACGTTGCAAAGGAGTACGACTTCATTATAGCTGGAGCAGGTTCTGCAGGTAATAATATCCGAATATAATAATCTGAATTAATGTAATAATAAAGTTGGAGGCATATATATAATTTCACCACTCTTTTATTAAAAATCTGGTGCGGGCAACACATGACTTTCACTTACCTTCGTTTTTAAAATCCTTTAAATAATTTCCAAATACAGTTAGAGATAAAAGTGAGTGAAACCATTAAAGAATAAATTGAATTAATATAGAACCATGTGTTTTATTTAAAACTCTATTATATTATTATCTAAAATAATCAGTTAGTTTTAACGACTTTTTATCACTCTTTATTCAATTTTACAAGCTTGTGTATAAGATGATATTTTTTTCAAGTCTTTCTTTTTCAAACAGTATATTATACGTCTATATTACCGTTCTTATGTTAAAAAACAAAATTGGCGCGTTGTGCTTCATTGACAAGCCGCCAGGTTGCAGCACCGTCACCATGAATTTTCAAACAAATTTAAAGCAAAAATAAATTGCTGAAGAATTATTTAAATTGGATTTTAATAGAAACATGTGTTTTATTAAAAAATCTATTATATTATTATCTACGACAATCAGTTAGTTTTATCCGCTTTTCATCGCTCTCTATTAACTTTTACAATAGTTGTATAAGATAATATTTTTTTTTAAATCTTTAGCTTTTCAAGAGTATATTATACATCTATATTACTATTTTTATGTTCAGAAACTAAAAATTACATTAAAAAAATATTTTTTTCTGTTTTCTCCTATGGTTGTTTATTAAATTCGCTCAACTTGCATATTTAGCTGTTAATTATCATCGTTTACAAGTTAATATAGTTATTTTTATAGAATCTTTAGAATTATAGGTACTTTAGAGGAAGACAATTTAAAATATCGGCATCTAAGCCCTGTCGTACTATTTCAATCCGAATGAAACCTATATGACATTAAAGTCCATTAAATTTTACATCGATATAGCGAGTTTAATCAAAATCGTTAGAGCCGTTTTTGAGAAAATTGTAGATTTTGTAACGTCTCTAAAATATTCAGTTAGTTTTAACGACTTTTTATCACTCTTTATTCAATTTTACAAGCTTGTGTATAAGATAATATATTTTCTAAAGTCTTTCTCTTTCAAACGGTATATTATACGTCTATATTACTGTTCTTATGTTCAAAAACAAAATTAGCGCGTTGTGCTTCATTGACAAGCCGCCAGGTTGCAGCACCGTCACCATGAATTTTCCTTTTCGGGAATCCAAAAAAAAACAGTTAGTTTTATCGACTTTTCATCACTCTCCATTAACCTTAGAAAGTCCGTGAATCAGATAATATTTTTTCTAAAATCTTTAGCTATCCAACAGTATATTACACATCTATATTACTATTGTTGTGTTCAAAAACACAAAAAATGCATAACAAAATATTTGTTCAGTTTTCTCATTTAGTTGTTTATCAAATTCGCTAAACGTACATATTTAGCAGTTAATTATCAATGGTAACAAGATAATATAAATATTTTTATAGAATCTACAAAATTAAAGATACTTTAGGGGAAGAAAATTTAAAATATCTGCATTTAAGCCCTGTCAGCTTATTTCAATCAGAATGAAACCTACGTGATATTGAAACCCATTAAATTTTACATCAATATAGCGAGTTTAATCAAAATCATTAGAGCCGTTTTTGAGAAAATCGTAAAAAGATGCAAAATGCATGGGGTAAAGTAGGACTTCCGGTCAGCCGATTTTAGTGAAAAAGTGGTGTAACATCTCGAGAATATAGTACTCTTAAATATGAAATTTTAGTTCTGTACGACTTCGTTTTTGCGCTAGAGTTACCAAACACACAGACCATTTTGCGGGACTTGGTTATTTGGACTCAAGGGATCCTTAAACGTGTATTTCCGTCGAAAACTGGAGTTCAAAAATTTTTTCCCGAACGCAATACTTTCCCTTACTATATATTTCATATATAGGTAAGTGAAAGTAAAAATTAATGCACAACGTTTCGGCTAAAATGCTATCTTCAGGTGCATTACTAAAAACATCCAGAAAGTCTGTAATTTCCAACAAGATAAACGAACATACTTTATGTAATTCATACATTCTTATTACCTAAAAACTAAATATATAACAATAAGAATGAAATGGATATTCATAAATGATACCTTTGAATGACATTCTTCATGTTAGTAATTATATGTCTTAGTAATTCTAAAAATTAAAAAATGAAATTTTTATATTGATTAAATGATCTGCCATTTTAATTGTTTGTTTATTTATTTAACGTCACTTTATGCTAATGTGGCTAATCGGACGTTACTACAGTGGGAGTCCTAAAGTTAAACAAAAAATTGCATTAAAAAAATATTTTTGCAGTTTTCTCGTTTAGTTGAAAATCGAATTCGTTCAACTTATATATTTACCTATTTTTTGAGCAATACTAATCAGACGATATGGTTAATTTTTCCGAATCTACAAAATTAAGGTACTTTAGAGGAAGAAATTTTAGAATATCGACATTTAAACCTTGTCAGACTATTTCAATCAGAATGAAACCTACATGATATTAAAGCCCGTTTTATTTTACATCGACATAGCGAGTTTAATCAAAATCGTTAGAGCCGAGAAAATCGTAAAAAAGGTGCAAAATGCACGGTATAAAGTGGCTCTTCTGGTTATCTGATTTTGATGAAAAAAATTTTGTAACACCTCGGACGTATATTTGTCTTAAATATGAAATTTCAGTTCCTTAGGACTTTTCGTTTACGCTCGGGAGTTACCACACAAACACACACAGACCTTTTTGCGGTAGTTGTTCATTTGGACTCAGGAGACCCTAAAACGTGTATTTCCGTTGAAAACTGGAATTCGAAAATTTTCGCAATCGCAATACTTCCCCTTACTATATATAGTAAGTGAAAGTTGTTTGTTTATTTATTTAACTTCACTTTATGCTAATGTGGCTAATCGGAAGTTACTACAATGGGAGTCCTAAATTTTTGCTATCCAGGTTTTATTTGGATAGAGATCTTTGATGAGTACCTGACATTGCACAAGATCTGGACCACCTGTTAACGTCCTCTCCGAAGGACACATAACTAAGGATTTTTTACTCCAATTAAACACCTTCGGGTTTGAACCTGGGCCTTTGGCATAGGAGGCTATGATTTTTTTTCTTTCTTTTTTATAATTATTTTTTTTTTTTTTTTTTTGTTAAAAACACTCATACATGTTTTGCTTTATCATAAAAAAATAATTGAGTTATTGAATTAAATCACTTTTAATCGGCCATAATTTTAAAAATAACCAGCTGATATCAACGGTTTTAGGATCATCGTTGCAAGCTCAGTATTTTTGTGGCGAATTTCAAAACACTTGGTCCAGTAGTTTCCGATATATGCCGCGGACGGCGCACAGCGGACAATATGACCGATTTAGGTGGAAAAAATATCAAACTTGTCTATATTTAACCTTTGGGGTCCCAAATTACAAATAATTTTTTTTTTTTTAATTATAAGAAACAAATATAAAACTAATTACTTTTTGACAGGGTTGGCGAGCGCACCATGGTCAAACATCAAATGTATTTGTTAAAATCTAAAACTTCACTATATTTTACGTTTGAAGTCCCAGAATACGGGAAAAATGATACAAAAAATCTAATTATGGCTTGGAGTTGCTAAAACCTTCTAATAGATGTATTTTATATCATTTAGGAAATTCTTGAAATTATATATTGTAAAACTTTTAATTCGGAGTGTTGTGTCTGAAAAAAATTATGTATCACCCAAAACGCAAAAATTCTTTGTAATACCTAAAGGCTAGAAGGATTCATGAGGAGAGCCTAGGGAGCCCGTGGCTGAGTGCCTAGCGCGCTAGTCTCTCATGCTGCAGGTTCTGAGTTCGAATCCCAGTCCTGGCGTGGCTTTTATAAGGATGAAAAAAAATGTGGATTCACTCACAACTTCTCCCCCGGTATGTGAGACCCGTCAGCCAAAGGGTGGCCACATCTCAAAATTAGTCTTAGAGAGTGATGACCCTAACTAAAATTGTATCGTGAAACGTGAGAAAACTCTTACGTGTTTACACCGCGAGACCCAGGGCCTACACGGCCTGTCGCGCCACTGAAGAAGGATTGATGAAACAAATCCTACAAACAAATTCTTGGGGTAAGTTAGGAGTTATATAGTTTTTCGTAAGTGAAATGGGGCATAAATTTACAAATTGCTAAATTAACTCTACAGGTGAGATTGTAATTTATGTTCAATAACGAGTTTGGAAAATAATTACTTACCTGTCTCAGCAATGTCCATTGTTAAATAAAAGCAAAAAGACTGCTCTACACACACCTTGAACATAATTAATGACCATCGAATAAAGATAATCCCACTGCCGGTATTAGGCATTTTTGTGAACAGGATGATTCATTCATTTACTATTTATTTGTTTGAGGTCTCATGTAACCCATTTTTACGGCGAGTTGAAGTGGCTCCTTCCCCCAATCCGCAGACAATATTTCCTAGGAGCATACCTTTACCAAATCATTAACTCCCAACACCCTCCATACATTTACAGTCTCCTCCAATTTAAATCTTCAGTCCATTCACTTGAAACAAGATCCCGCCATTCCGATCTTTACTTTCCTACCCATAGAACTAAAACATTTGATCGTTCCTTCCTTGTCCGCTCCTCTACTTTCTGGAATTCTCTACCTACTCATATCCGCCATGCTGCTTCTCTCTCCTCATTCAAATCCCAACTTTTCCAATACCTTTTATTATCCCAAAAAGACGCTTAAAAACTGTGATATTTATATTCCTTACATCACACTTTGAAAGTGATATTTGTTCATAGTATATATTTAAATTATGTTATCTATTAATTTATACTTAAGTTTGTTCAACACAATATTTTCTAGGAATTGTTTTTACATTATGTTATCATTGTATATATTTTTTTTTGTATGTATGTGTGTATATGCGTGAGTAATATACACACATAAATTAACCCATAAATGTAATTAGTAGAAATTATGTTCCTTCGGTCTGTTGGCCAGACATGCTGTATACTTAAACTGTACAAAGCTGTTATTCTTAGGGGACTCAGTCATAGAATAAAAATTATTTCTATTTCTATTTCTATTTATAACACGATATGGCGGGAAATATTAGTATTAATGGTCTTCCCCCAACTAATAATAAAAAGGTAAAGCACTGGAAAATTCCAAACTTTTGACTTGACGTTTGTCCACCTAATTTGGTGATTTTGCCCACTGTGCGGCAGACAAACGGATTTTTTTTTTATTATTCGCTAATTGGGTTCTGTGAAACGTAAGCCCTCAAATTATCAGCGAGAGGGGGTTTATTATTTAAAATAATAAACCAAAATCGGGAATTTCGTGTTTTAGAAGCGATTATATTGACTAAGAAATGTGTCCCCAGGCTGCGTCCTCGCGAACCGACTGTCTGAGAACCCCGACTGGAGAGTGCTGGTAATAGAGGCTGGCTGGAGAGATGACTACCTCTCGGACACCCCCTTCCTCGCAGAGTTCCTCGCCAACACGGAAAAAGACTGGAACTACACAACGGTGAAGCAGCATCAAGTCTGTCTAAGTAAGTAAATAGTTTTCACGCCTGTACTTTTAAGCATAAAGGTAGAATGACATTCAATTACCTACACTATTGGACCCCACCTGCTTCGCACGGTGTCATTCATGTTTAAAAAATCTGGTGCGGGAGACGTTTTAAAAATCGATTAATAAATCATCAAATACAATGAGAGATAAAAATGAGTGAAACTATTAAAGAATTAATTACATTGAAAGGGTTCTGAGACCTCATCAATAAAACCAATCTCTGCAGGTGTACCCCAAGGTTCTATCCTGGCCCCTCTCCTCTACTTAATATACACATATGACTTACCAACAGACCAAAACATCTTAACTGCGACATATGCCGACGACACTGCAATTATTACGAGAAACACAGACCCTATACAAACCAGTATGATATTACAACACCATTTGGACAACGTACAAAACTGGTGTAAGAAATGGAAGTTAAAAATTAACCATGACAAGTCACTTCATATTACATTTACACTTAGACGCGGAATCTGCCCTTCAGTTTACATAGACAATCACCCTTTACCGCAAACAAATACAGTAACGTACTTAGGACTAATATTTGACAAAAGATTGACATGGAGCCCACACGTCAAGACAAAACGTAAAACGCTAAACTTTCGACTTAGACTTTTATATTCAATATTACATAGACGTTCTAAATTATCCACCAGACAGAAACTAAATGTTTACACTTATTTATTAAAACCAATATGGACTTACGCTTGCCAAATATACGGACCCGCTAAAAAGACACACATACGAAAAATACAAACCTTTCAATCGCAATTTTTAAGACTAGCAATGAACTCACCACTATATGTATCAAACGATACCCTACACACTGACTTACGTATTCCAACTACAATAAACCACATTCGACTGACTTACAAACGATTTCACGACAAACTAAATGGACATAGAAACAAACTTGTACAAAACATGGCTATAACTGACATACCATACATAACTCGGCGTAGGCTGAAAAAGAGTTGGATGAGGGATCTCCTAGCCTGAAAAAATAGTTTGTTTTTGAATGTCAGGAGGATGCACCACTGGGTACTATCTCCCTCATGCCAACCCATGCTATGTTTATCATATATAACTCATTTGCTGATTGTAACATATACAGGTAGGTGCAAATAAAAAATTTTAAGTTAAAAAAAAAAAAAAAATTACATTGAATTTCTATAGAAACATGTGTTTTATTAAAAAATCGATCATATTATTATCTAAAATAATCACTCATTTTTATCGGCCTTACATCACTCTCTTTAAAAGCTTGTGTATGAGATAATATTTGTCTAAAATCTTTAGCTTTCTAACGGCATATCATACATGTATATTACTGCTCTTATGTTCAAAAACAAAAAATTGCAATATAAAAAATATTTTTTCTGTTTTCTCCTTTAGTTGGGTATCGAATTCATTCAATGTATATATTTACCTCTTTTTTATCAGTGGTAAAAAGATAAAATAATTATTTTTATAGAATCTAAAAAATTAAAGATACTTTAAAAGAAGAAAATTTTAAATATCAACATTTAAGCCCTGTCAGACTATTTTAATCAGAATAAAACCTACATGATATTATAGCCTATCAAATTTTACATCGATATATCGAGTCGGAACCGTTTTTGAGAAAATCATAAAAATTCATCATCATCTCGAACGTATAGTTGTTTTAAATATGAAATTTCAGTTTCATAGGAATTACCGTTTCCGCCCGGGAGTTACCACACACACAGACCATTTTGCGGGACTTGGTTATTTGAACTGAGGGGACCCTAAAACGTGTATTTCCGTTGAAAACTGGAATTCGAAAATTTTCTCGATCGCAATAATTTCCCTTACTATAAATAGTAAGTGAAAGTAAAAATCTCTGTCTGGCCGATTTTTAGAGTTTATCGTTTAAGAATTTTTAGTTCATCTCAACGAAAAGTGTAATCAGCAAGGAAATATGTTTTTCGTATTTAAATAAGCTATCAATAACTTCCATTTTTACTTTCACTTACTATATATAGTAAGGGAAAGTATTGCGATCATGAAAATTTTCGAATTCCAGTTTTCAACGGAAATACACGTTTTAGGGTCCCCTGAGTCCAAATAACCAAGTCCCGCAAAAAGGTCTGTGTGTGTGTGGGGGGGGGGGTAACTCCCAGGCGGAAACGGTAAGTCCTATGAAACTGAAATTCCATATTTAAGACAAATATACGCCCGAGACGTTACAAAATCTTTTTTATCAAAATGAGCTTACCATAAGAGCCACTTTATACCATGCATTTTGCATCTTTTGTCGATTTTATCGAAAACGGTTCCGACAATTTTGATTAAACTCGCTATATCGATGTAAAATTCAATAGGCTTAAGCAACATGTAGATTTTATTCTGATTAAAATGGTCTGACACGGCTTAAATGCCGATATTTTACTGGGTTTTTTCCTCTAAAGTACCTTTAATTTCGTAGATTTTATAAAAATAAATATATTATCTTGTTACCACCGATGAAAAACACATAAATATATAAATTGAATGAATTCGATATCTAACTAAAAGAGAAAACTGAACAAATATTTTTTTAATGCAATTTTTTTAATTTTGAACATAGCAACAGTAATATACACGTATAATATACCGTTGGAAAGCTAAAGATTTGAGAATAAATATTATCTAATGCACAAACATGTAAATGTTAATAAAGAGTGATGAAAAACAGATAAAACTGATTATTTTAGATAATAATATATTAGATTCTTTAATAAAACACATGTTTCTATCTAAATTCAATTTAATTAATTCTTTAATAGTTTCACGTGTTTTTATCTCTAACTGTATTTGAAAATTCTTTAATTGATTTTTAAAATGGAGGTAAGTGAAAGTCGTGTGTTGCCCGCACCAGATTTTTTTCATATTGTCCCACCACTTGGAAATATTCCTAAGAACAGAGGAGCATAAAAGACATTTGTGTCACTCACCGGATTTTGCCAGCAAATGTCTCTTATGCTCCTCTGTAGTCAAAATTTTTTTAGAATTTTTCAAAGTGGAACAATATGATTTTGTTGAGAAATTTTATTATGTTTTTCCATTATAATTATTTTCTCCTTTTAACAAAGAGAGGCTAAATCATTTTTATCTCTAATGAAAATAATTTTTTAATCATCCTTCCTCATACGGAGTGTTAATCTTCAGTTGAACCATACGAATTTATAATGTTTTTCATTTTTTATTATTTTGGCGTCTCGTAAAAGTTTTCTATTGAAATAGGTCAAGTTATTGTTTACAAAGATTCGGCTTTGTCTGCCTAGATCTCTTGTTGTTATTGATGTTTTCTTTCTAGCTCTGTATGTAAATTCGTCCTTAATCTTTTGCTTACAAACTTAACCAGGTCTTTTTATATAATATAATTCTTTATTTATATAATATAACTCACTGATATCTTTACTGTTTATTTGTTTATTTATTTATTGTCACTTTTATGCTACTATGGCTAATCGGACGATGCTACAGTGGGAGTCCTACATTTTGCCTATTCAGGTTTTATTAGGATAGGGATCTTTAACGAGTACCTGACATCGCACAGGCTCGGAACCCCCTTTTAACGTCCCTTCCGAAGGCCGGCATAACTAAGGATTTTTTACTCCCATTAAAAAATCCTAGGACCACCTGCGGGTTTGAACCCGTGATCTTTGGCATAGGAGGCTGTTATGCTAACCACCCAGCTACAAGTGGTCCCTTATTGTTTATTTCTAAATCTAGTACACCTCCGAGCTCTTGAATAATTTCTGGTATAGTTGTATCTTTTTTTTTTTTTTTTTTTTTTTTTTTCCGAGGCGACAACCACCAGGGTCATGTTCGTCTTACACCGTTAGACACAGGTTACATGGTTATAGGAGTAGAGTGAGAGTATAGTTTAGATCTGAGAGTAAAGATGGTGTGACTTTAGGAAGCGACAGATCGGTGGGGAGGTTGAAAAGAATACGTGAAGCGGTATATTGTCGGCATTCTGTGAGGATGTGGAGTATTGAGAGAGGAGATCTGACATGATCGACAGAGAGGCGGATGTCCACGGGCCATGAGATAACCGTGGGTCAACCTAGAGTGTCCTATACGAAGTCGCGCGAGCACAACCTCTTCGCGTCGAGACGGCCGGCAGGAGGACCCCAAGGGCCAACGAGGGGCCGAATAAGGCGAAGCTTATTGTTCCCGAGGGCCGCCCACTCCCGCTGTCAGCAACTCAATATGCTCGATCGAATTGAAGTTGTATCTTTAATATGAATTTCTAAATCATTCGATGCCATGAAAACAGCGCCGTGAATAAGACATTGCTCTAAGATTTACGAACTTCCGACAAATTTACTAATCCTGCTCAATCAGTGTACAACTTAGACCGTCATAATCTTTTTTGAAATCAATATAAAGCCTGAAATCAGTACAACACCTTTGAATTCCATTTTTTTCTCATAGTCAAATTTTACGTAATGTAAAAACATTAACGTATTAATTCTCTTGTGTCATCTAGGTAAGGATGGGCAGTGCAGAGCGACCAAAGGAAGGGTGATTGGCGGCTGCAGCACCATCAACTGGATGATCTACAACAGAGGCAACAAGGAGGACTATGAAGAGTGGGAGAGGATGGGCTGCGCTGGCTGGGGCTACGAGCAAGTACTGCCGTACTTCAAGAAGGCCGAGAACATGACGGAGGAGTCCCTCCTGGGGTACGGGACGCACTCCAGTGGCGGGCCCCTCAACGTCCAATATCCCAGGTTCGTCACTCCGCTGAGGGAGGAGTACGTCAAAGCCGGTGAGGAGATCGGGTGGCACTTCGCTGACTACAACGCCGGTGAGCAGGGCGACGTTATCGACTACCTTCAGTACACGATGAACGGACCTCTGCGCGAGAGCACTGTCAAAGCGTACCTCGACCCGATCAGGTCGAGGAAGAACGTGGACATAGTAATGGATTCAATGGTGAGCAAAGTCATCATCGAAGACAAGACTGCGATAGGCGTGGAATATCACAGGGATGGGAATGTTCACAGAGTATACGCGAAAAAGGATGTAATATTATCAACAGGATCAATAGAGACACCAAAACTATTGATGCTGTCCGGGATCGGACCCAGTCAGGAACTCAAGAGGCACAATATTGACATAGTTAGGGACTTACCAGTGGGGAAGAACTACCAAGACCATATTCACATCCCAGTTTACTTCGAAGTCAACGAATTCGCTCAAACTGTGACAGACAGCGTTTGGAAAACGAACGAGAGCATAATGGCGTTCGCAAAACACAAGAATGGACCGTTGACGATGGCTCCAGGAGGAAGCGAAGCGACATCTTTCTTCAATCCTCTGAAAGATGGACCGCCATCTGTACAAACGATCTACTGCAGTGCTGCTCCAACGGATAATCTGGGAGACAGGCGGATCATCAAAGCGTGGGTTGTCAACATCCAACCGCTGAGCGTGGGAGAGATCAAACTGAAGAGTGCAGACTTCAGGGACCCTCCGCTTCTCGACCCCAACACCTTTTGCGACGAGAGGGATAAGAAAGTCTTAGAGAAAGGGATCGAAAAACTATTCGAGTTCATGGACTCGCCGACCATGTCCAAGTACTCTCCAAGGCTTTACACGGAAAGCGTTCAACCGAAATGCCATGGCAAAAAAGGAAATGAATACATTTCCTGCGTCATAGCTGAATACTCGGAACTGACAGATCGTCCTTTCGGGACAGCGAAAATGGGTTCTTGGCGAAACAATGCAGTTGTGTCTTCGCAAAATTTGAGAGTTCGAGGCGTGAATCGACTGAGGGTGGTGGACGCGTCCGTCATGCCGAAGAATCCAGGCGCTAACACCAACGCTCCGGTAATTATGATCGCAGAAAAAGCAGCAGATATCATAACTGAATATCATCAGAGATACCGTGTCTGCGAAGATGGTTATGTATCTGCAGAAGAAACGACGACGAAACGAAACGAAGAAGAAACAACGACTGCGAGGCCAAGCCTGGAAATAAACCTCCGAATCACAAGCCAAATATAATAAACACTTTTTACGAACAACTACAAAATATCCTAAAACCTAATAAACATAATTAATAAATTATATATTTTTATGTGCCTAGGTAAAATTCTAATTTAAATTATAAATTAATAAAATAAATAAATTTTATAAATAAATAAATTTCCGACTACGTGAAGATATATACCGATGCCTCAAAATCCTGCAATCAAAGAGCATTAGCCATAGTGGATCCAGGTAAAGAACATACAATTGCATTCTCCATACCTAATACATTAGGATTTTCAGTGCTGAACTTGCAATTTTGAAAGCCATATATTATTGTCGTAACACATATTCAAGTACTAACACAGTTATTCTGACAGACTCCGCCTCCTCTTGTAAGCTACTAAAAACAATTAATAGCAGAAAAATTATATTATATTTAATATTTGAAATAATCAACTCCATAGTCTCCGACAACAACCACTACAAATTCCAATGGATTCCAATCAAGGATTCAAGTCACGTAGGATTATCTGGAAATGAGCTGCTGGGACAACGCAACCATTGAAAGAGAACGCCAAGGTACCCATGATGGATCTCCTAAGACACTAAAGGAAAGAAGAAATAAAAGAATGGCAAAATATGTAGTGGTTCCAGATCATCCTCCTTCTAGTACCCAGCCTATATCCTGTGGTGTTCCTCAGGGATCTTCTTTATCCTCCACCCTATTCGCTATCTACATTAATGACCTCCCTCTCCATATCCATCACTCTAAATATCACCTCTATGCTTACGATTTCCAAATATACTGGGCTGAAGTTAATAAGTTAAAGTTAAATGTTGAAAAAACAAAAGGTATTGTAATAGGATCCCATCACCTCCTGAAAACTGTTCCTCATATTCCAACCCTGTTTCTAAATAGTAATCCTATAAATTTCGACCCGACTGTCAGGAATCTGGGAGTAACCTTTGACCAAACTCTTTCCTTCAAAAATCATATTTCCGAAATCTCTCGTCGTACCTTTTCAACCTTAAAGCGACTGTATTCCTCCGTCACCTATTCCCGCTTGAAACCCGAAAACTCCTCGTTACCTCTCCTATATTTCCCCACTTCGACTATTGCTGTACGGTCTACGGTGGTGTGTCTGGGGATCTTGAGGTAAAAATAAAACGCTGAATTAATTGCTTTGTCCGATTCATCTTCGGGGTCTCTAGGTACACCTCTGTATCCCAATTTTATGGCGAGTTGAAGTGGCTTTACCCTTCCAATCGTCGCAAGTATTTCCTTGCGTCATTCCTTTACCAAGTAATCGAATCCCGCCGTCCATCATACATTTTTGACCTCCTGCAATTCAAATCCTCCGTCCATCCCCGTTATACACGCTCCAGGCGTGTTTATGTTATTTATACAGTACGGCCCACTGAACTGCACATTTCGACAGATCCTTTCTTATCCGGTCCTCAATCCTATGGAATTCTATCCCTCCTACCATCCGTCACTCCAATTCTCTTCCTATCTTCAAATCACGTATATTCGATCACTTTATGAGTACCCAGGCTCAATAGAATTGTAAATAAGCTTTTTATATATTATTTTTATTTTATTTTTTTCTCATTGAAAAATGTCTATTTTATACCAGCAATTATTAACTTGTTTGTATTCAATTAATTTACTCTAAGACTCTTAAGCCCTGTTTGTACATTCTGTATGATTTATTCTAAAGGGACATGTCCCAGAATAATCAAGAATTTATTTATTATTTATTAAAAATATGTATGACAAGGAGTCACAATCAAAAGGGAGAGACTTCTATAAGGTAAACCCAATGTGAGCCTTGTTCCATGGTTTGCTAGGCATCAGCAACTTACAAGAACGAGTATCGTACAGATCGTAAGACTGAGGACTAACCACGGGTGCAGTAAAAAAAGATGGGAAATGTGAAGTCTGCGGAGAGCCAGAAGACCCGCAACAATTAGTTTTCAGGTGCAAAAAATACAAGAGAGAACGTGACTTTACAAAAGAGGAAGAGACTGAATTTTTAAACAACTTGGACAAAGTGAATATCAAAAAGATAGAAATATATTTAAAAAAAAAAATCAAATTGTAAACTTTAGTTTTGATCAATGCTTTCAATAACTCTGTACTTGTACATACATCTCTTTTAAATTGTACACTGACCTGATAGGATTTGTTATCAAGTCTTGAGGGTCATTTGTAATATAAATAAATAAATTTATATAAAAAAGTTATAAGTGAGTAGATAATTTATTCATTATATGAAGAGGTAATGTTATTTCCAAGCATCCTCAAGAAATAATTAAATGTGTCTTTGTGTTTAGTCTTAAGGACGAATAAATGAACTAACCTTTATATCAAATATTTTTTTTTAACTTTCATTTACCTGTAAATTAAATATATAGTAAAGGAAAGTATTGTAATCTTGAAAATTTTCGAATCCCTGTTTTCACCGAAATGCATGTTTTAGGGTTCCCTGATCCCAAATAACCAAGTCCCGCAAAAAGGTCTGTTTGTGGTAAGTCTAGCGCGAAAAAGTCGGAACTGAAATTTCATATTCGAGACAACTATACGCTGTTACAGCAACTTTATCCCACGCATTTTGCACCTATTAAAATTTCCTGATAAACGGCTTGAATGATTTTGACTAAACTCCAACAAAACCCTGCTACAGCGTCCTTTAAAATACAAAACCATCATCTCAGTTGGTCAACAAGTTCGAAAAAGAAGATGAATAGAACGAAGAATGTATTAACACATAAACATGATACGTATTGGGATTCCCTGATCCCAAATAACCAAGCCCTGCAAAAAGGCCTGTTTATGCTAAGTCTTGAGCGAAAAAGAAAAGTCGAAATTGAAATTTCATATTCGAGACAACTATGCGCCTGAGTAGTTAAAGCAACTTTATCCCACGTATTTTGCACCTTTTAAAATTTCCAAAGCAACTGTAACTATTTTCTTCACTTCTGGCCTTAAATATTCCGTTTTATTTAGTTATTTATTGAAAATAATCAGTTTAATTAAAATTATATCTTTTATAATAATTTTGATTTGATTTGATTGATATAATAATTTTGTAATTATCAGAGACTACCAATGCGGTTTTAGGCAGAATCGCTCTACTATTGATCAAATATTTCCCTTACGTCAAATATTAGAGAAAAAATTGGAATACAACGGTGTAGTCCATCAATTCTATATCGATTTTAAAAAGGCTTATGATTCCATAGACCGTCAGAAGCTATATAACATCATGATTGAACAGGGAATACCTAGAAAGTTAGTAAACCTAGTAGAGATGTGTTTGTAGGAAGCATTCCATAAAGTTAGAATCGGTCATAATTACTCCGAGAGATTTGAGGTGCGATCGGGTTTGAAACAGGGTGACTCCCTTTCACCTGTTTTGTTTAATATAGCTTTAGAATATGTCATAGAAAAGGTGATGTGTACCGAGAAAGGCTTAAATATGGGTGACAAGATTCCGGTTTTGGGGTATGCCGATGATCTGGTACTGCTAGGGGAAGACACGGAAACCATACTTCTAAATACAAGTGTGTTAATAAAAACCGGTAAAGAAATAGGACTCAGTTAAATACCGATAGGACGAAATATATGATTAGTAACAGAAACGGTGTAGATCTTGGTGATATTGATGTATCAGGGCAAACTTTTGAAGACGTAGAGAAATTCAAGTATTTAGGTTCAATTATAACTAGAAAAAATGAAATCTAAGAAGAAATGAAGTCCCGGTTAAAGGTGGGAAATGCGTGTTATTATTCAGTTGCTAAGTTACTTAGTTCGCGGCTTCTATCTAAAAACTAAAGGTTAGAATTTATAAAACTATTATTCTTCCAACGGTTCTTTACGGATGCGAAACTGGCCGCTTACTTTGAGGGATGAACAACGGCTTAAGGTCTTTCGAAAATAAGGTATTGCGTAAAATATTTGGTCCGAAGAGAAATGAGGCCACTGGGGAGTTTAGAAGGTTGCACAACGCGAAATTGCGGAACTTGTATCCTGTGAATATAATTGAGTTGATAGCGTCGCGGAGACTCAAATGGGCGAGTAAAATTGTTGGGCTCGGTGAGGAACGGATTTCAAGAAAGTTGGTATTTGCTGATCCGACTGGTAGGCGTCCGAAAGGTAGGCCGAAGCAGAGATGGGAGGATTGCGTTAAGACCGATCTCGGGAGCTTGGGCTTGAATGTGAACATTGGACGAGTCTGTGTAGGCGGAATTCGGCGGTATCAGCATCGAACCTTCGGGTTCGCTAAGCCTATTATTATTATTATTATTAAAATTTTCTGAAAAACGGCTTTAACGGTTTTGACTGAACTCGCTATATCGATATAAAATTAAACGGACTTTAATATCATGCAGATTTCATTTGATTTTAATTTGATTGTTTTGTAATCTATATTTATTTAAATATGTACAAGATTGTGAATCCTTAACAAATAAACCTACTCATTCGCCATTCTAATCTGTCTTGAATAGTTTGGTAACCTACAGTATAACCCACCATTGTCCTCTTATTTTTATGAGGCATGCCTGTCATTACGGATAATTTTATTCGTCACGAAATAAGGAACATTTAGAATTTTTCGAAGGATTTTGGTTTTTAATTATTGAATGCGAGAGGAATTAGCTGGTTTAGAAGAGCCCGAAAGCTCGAATTTTATTTCCAGATAGGCCTGATGATGGTAACATAAATAAGCTTTTTTTAATAAATTGGAAGTTTTGAACGTTTGTCGAGTAAGTGTTGTAGTATAGTAATACGGGCAGTCTCTCGTCGTTTTAGTCTCATGCGAGGATTCCATGTAAGACATTTGTCAAGATTTAGCCCTAGGTATCGGATTTGTTCAATAGATATGAGTAGGGTATCATTAAAGGAAACAGTGGGGCAGGAAGTCATCGGTTTGTGGCGAAGCTTAAAGGTACTTTGCCACAACAGTTAAAAACTGATTTAACGTTTGTCATTTGGTTTGCTCCATCAATGCATTTATGTGAACGCAACGTTCATTGTTCCTTCTGAAAGTTCCATGGTTTTATTTAAGAAATTAAGAAATACATTAAACGATAAATATATAAAATGGTTATATTATTTAATCTAAATCATATGTTTCCAACGAAAATGAATACACGTATAATTAAAATCAACTTCAAACATTTTTCAAATTGAAGTATATTTAATAGTTTTTAAAAATTATTTAAAAATCGAGTTAAGTGAAAGTCGTGTGTTGCCCGCACCAGATGTTTCTCGTTATCAATGAACATTTGACCATTTCTCGGTATGAGTAAGGTATAATTAAAGGATACAGTGAGGCAGAAAGTCATCGGTTTGCGGCGAAGGGTAAAGGTTATTTGGTGGGATGCCACAAGGGTTAAAAACTGATTTAACGTTTGTCATTTGGTTTGCTTTATCAATGCATGATTGTGATAACGCAACGATCATGGTTCCTTTTGAAAGTTCCATGGTTTTATTTAAAAAAATAAGAAACACATTAAACGATAAATATTTAAAATGTAAATAATAATAAAAAATATAATGAAAAACGAATGCCATATATTGTTCACCATAATTATTTTGCTGAATGATGCAATTTCGAGTTTATTTCCTAACCTTGATTACAGAAAGCTTAGATAAGGGAACGATAAAGGCAGGTGTGCTCATGTTCAGCTTCTCCAAAACGTTCCTTAAATTCTTACAGGTAATGATGTCTAATTGTTCACTACATTTTCGAATATTATAATGGTTTAGTTTTACTTCTTTTAATACTTAAGAATCTCGACGTTTATAATTGGTTGAGCTGTTCAGGAGAAAACATATATATATATATTTTCTTTCCATCCCCATAACTTCCTTCCTATAGGAATCATAGGGCTAATAGTTTGCAAAAATTTGTTTCTCATATTTGTGAATCAATGGTATAAATTTGGTTTTGGGACAGATTTCAAGTGCTTATTCCGCTAGGTCCGTTTCATTTAAAAAAATCTGGTGCGGGCAACACACGACTTTCACTTACCTCCGTTTTTAAAATTGATTAAAGAATTTTCAAATACAGTAAGAGATCAAAATGAGTGAAACCATTAAAGAATTAGTTAAATGGAATTTCTATAGAAACATGTGTTTTATTAAAAAAACGATTATATTATTATCTAAAACAGTCACTTAGTTTTATCGTGTTTTTTATCACTCTCTGTTAACTTTTAAAAGGTTGTGTATGAGATAATATTTTTTCTAAAATCTTTAGCTTTCTAACGGTATATCATACATGTATATTACTGCTCCTAAGTACAAAAACAAAAAATTGTTTTAAAAAAATATTTTTTCTGTTTTCTCCTTTAGTTGGGTATCGAATTTATTCAATTTATATATTTACTTGTTTTTCATCAGCGTTAATAAGATAATATAGTTATTTTTATAGAATCAACAAAATTAAAGATACTTTAGAGAAAGTAAATTTAAAATATCGGCATTTAAGCCCAATCAGACGATTTTGATCAGAATGAAACCTACATGACGTTAGAGAATATTAAAGTTTACTTCGATACAGCGAGTTTAATCAAAATCGTCGAAACCGTTTTCGAGCAAATCGAAAAAAAGTGCAAATTGCATGGTATAAAGTGCCTCTTCTGGTAAGCTCATATTGATGAAAAAGGTTTTGTAACGTCTCGGGCGCATATTTGTCTGAAATATGAAATTTCAGTTTTATAGCACTTACCGTTTCCGCCCGGGAGATACCACACACGGACACACACAGACATTTTTGCGGGACTTGGTTATTTGGATTTAGGGGACCCTAAAATGTTTATTTCCGTTGAAAACTGGAATTCGAAAATTTTCACGATCGCAATACTTTCCTTTACTATATATAGTAAGTGAAAGTAATGAACCAATAAACTAAACGAATTTTGATTTATTGATAAATGCATGTTTTTTATTTTTCCCGATAATAAATATATTTTTTTTTTTTTTTTTTTTTTTTTTTTTTTTTTTTATATTTTTTTTTTTTTTTTTTTTTTAGTGGCGCGACAGGCCGTGCAGGCCCTGGGCCTCGCGGTGTGATCTCCTGAGAGATTACACTCGCGTTTCACGTAGTATAGGGTCATCACTCCCTACGCCTAATTTTGTGGATGGCCATTTGGCTGACGGGTCTCACATACCCGGGGGAGAGGCTGCGAGTGAATCCCCATTTAATTACATCATTATAAAAGCTCCCCGGGACTGGGATTCGAACTCGCAACCTGTATCATGAGAAACTAGCGTGCTAGCCACGGGCTCTCCGTATAGATATAATAAGGAGTCGATTATGTAGGCATAGTAATTTCCTTCCAAGATCATTTTTTCCTTACAATTAGGATCAATTGTAAATCGGTCAAAAACACCACTTTCTAATCGAAACAGAACAAAACAGAGGTGGGTCACAAGAAATCGCTAAAAAATATGCTTTAATTAGCATCGAAGTAAAAATTAGTATTTAACAATATTATTTAATTTTCTCGATGCATTAATTACCCGGTTTTATCAGTAAAGTAAGCTGTTATCGCAAATATTTGCATATTGCAAACCTAATATTTGCATCTGTCCTAGAAATAACGAAAATATTTGTGTGATAAACACAAAAGATAATATATACAATAGCTTTCATGATAAAGCAAAAGTTTATTTAACCAATAATAAACTGTTCCGTTGTTGTTTTTTTGTATTTTTTTTTTTTTTTTGAGTATTTTTATGGAGTTACCGATCGGTAATGATTCATTCCGGGACCGACACGAGATAAAATTCAACCCTTTAAATGTTTAAAATAATAGATAAAAATATAAAATAAGGTATTAGGATAAAAAAGTAAAGAGATTGATTTTACTTCCAATCACACACTTTTTTTTTTTTTTATTATTTATTGAAATTTACAACTGTATTAGTTAATACATCAAGTAAATTAGCTAACAGAAATACATGAATAAGACATGAAGAGTAAATGTCCATTGGCAGCACTCCACTGGGTAATCGAAACTAGAAGGTCTCAAGGCCATTTTCTTTTCAGAAGCCTCGGAGGATTGCCAGGAATGGAAGAGTAGCTATAATTAAAACTAGTGGGTTAGAGAGGAAGTGGAGTTTTTCATGGAAGGATTGATACCTGGTTCGTGCCAAATCAGCAACATATGGGATATTAAGTTCTTTATGTATGAGTTTATTCATAACAAAGTAAGGAGCATTGCGGATTTTTCGGTGAATTTTGGATTGTGAGGATTGAATACGGGAAGAATTTGATGGTTTAGTAGAGCCACAGGGCTCAAATCCGGAAGTCCAGACAGGCCTTATGATGGTGATATAGATGAGCCTTCTGTAGTTAAGTGAAAGTGACGGGCAGTTTCTTGTACTTTCAGTCTTGTATGCGGATTCCATGGAGTCCTAGATAGCGAATCTGTTCAACCGGGACAAGCGGAATATTATTAAAGGACACTGTAGGGCAAGATGTCATAGGCTTACGACGAAGGGTAAAGGTAATTTGGTGGGATTGTTTGGAATTGATTTTGATTCTCCAATTCTGACACCATACCTAAAGGTCTCTGATGAGGGATTGAAGAGTTTGAGAGGCCATAGTTGGTTCGTTATTGACTGATAACACACAAGTGTCATCAGCATAGGTAGAAACGAAGGTTTTAGGATGGGTTGGGATATAAGCTGTACAATCACACACATAATTTTCAAAGTTATATTCTTGTTTGTTAACTCATTAACGTCACTTATGATTTTTTACTTTCACTTACTATATATAGTAAGGGGAAGTATTGCGATCGTGAAAATTTTCGAATTCCAGTTTTCAACGGAAATACACGTTTAGGGTCCCCTGAGTCCAAATAACCAAGTCCCGCAAAAAGGTCTGTGTGTGTGTGTCTGTGTGTGTGTGTGTGTGTGTGTGTGTGTGTGGTAACTCCCGGGCGGAAACGGTAAGTCTTATGAAACTGAAATTTCATATTTAAGACAACTATACGCCCGAGACGTGACAAAACTTTTTTCATCAAAATGAGCTCACCAGAAGAGGCACTTTATACCGTGCATTTTGCACCTTTTTTCGATTTTCTCGAAAACGGTTAAGACGATTTTGATTAAACTCGCTATATCGATGTAAAATTTAATGGGCTTTAATATCATGTAGGTTTTATTCTGATTAAAATGGTCTGACAGGGCTTAAATGCGATATTTTAAATTTTCTTCCCCTAAAGTACCTTTAATTTTGTAGATTCGATAATAATAACTAGATTATCTTGTTAACGCTGATGAAAAACAGGTAAATATATAAATTCGATACCCAACTAAAGGTGAAAACAGAAAAAAATATTTGTTTAGTGCAATTTTTCGTTTTTGAACATAAGAACAGTAATATACATGTATGATATACCGTTGGAAAGCTAAAGATTTAAAAAAAAAAATATCATCTCATACACAAGCTTTTAAAAGTTAATAGAGAGTGATGAAATGAACATAAAACTAACTGATTATTTAAGATAATAATAATATAGATTTTTTAATGAAACACATGTTTCTATATAAATTCAATTAGATTAATTCCTTAATATTTCACGTATTTTTATCTCTAATTTTATTTGAAAATTCTTTCGTTGATTTTAAAAATGGAGGTAAGTGAAAGTCGTGTGTTGCCCGCACCAGAATTTTGGCTATTTGGACGATATCACTGCTGGGAGTCCTACATTTTGCCTATCCAGGTTTAATTAGTATAGAGATCTTTAATGAGTACCTGACATTGCACAGCCTCGGTAACACCACTTTACGTTCCCTCCAAAAAATGGCATAATCAAGGATTTATAATAATAATAATAATAATAGGTTTAGCGAACCCGAAGGTTCCATGCCGATACCACCAAAGTCCGCCTACACAACAGACTCGTCCAATGTTCACCATTCATGCCCAAGCCCCGAGATCAGCCTTAACGCAATCCTCCCATCTGCGCTTCGGCCTACCTTTCGGACGCCTACCAGGCGGATCCGCAAATACCAACTTTCTCGGAATCCACTCGTAATCGAGCCCAACAACTTTACTCGCCCATTTGAGTCTCCGCGATGTAATCAGCTCAATTATATTCACAGGATACAAGTTCCGCAATTCCGCGTTGTGCAACCTTCTAAACTCCCCAGTGGTCTCATCTCTCTTCGGACCAAATATTTTACGCAATACCTTATCTTCGAAAACCTTAAGGCGTTGTTCATCCTTCAAAGTAAGCGGCCACATTTCACATCCGTAAAGAACCGTTGGAAGAATAATAGTTTTATAAATTCTAACCTTTAAGTTCTGAGATAGAAGCCGTGATCCAAGTAACTTAGCAACTGAATAATAACACGCATTTACCACTTTTAACCAGGACTTTATTTTTTCCTGGATTTCATTTTTTCTTGTTATTATTGAACCTAAATACTTGAATTTCTCTACGTGTTCAAAAGTATGCCCTGATACATTAATATCACCAAGATCGCCACCGTTTCTGCTACTAATCATATATTTCGTCTTATCGGTATTTAATTTTGTTGACCTATTTGTTCACCGGTTTTTATTAACACACTTGTATTTAGTTGTATAGTTTCCGTGTTTTCACCTAGTAGTACCAAATCATCGGCATACTCCAAAACCGAAATCTTGTCACCCCTATTTAAGCCTTTATCGGTACAAATCACCTTTTCTATGACATATTCTAAAGCTATATTAAATAACACAGGTGAAAGGGAGTCACCTTGTTTCAAACCCGATCGCACCTCAAATCTCTCGGAGTAATTATGACCGATTCTAACTTTATGGAATGTTTCCGACAAACACATCTCTACTAGGTTTACTAACTTTCTAGGTATTCCCTGTTCAATCATGATGTTATATAGCTTCTGACGGTCTATTGAATCATAAACCTTTTTAAAATCGATATAAAGTTGATGGACTACACCGTTGTATTCCAATTTTTTCTCTAATATTTGACGTAAGGAAAATATTTGGTCAATAGTCGAGCGATTCCGCCGAAAACCACAAATATAAATCAAGGATTTATACCTTTTTAAAAATTCCTGCTGGTTTCGGACCCGCGACCTTCGGCTTGGAAAGCTGTCCTACTAGCCACTGGCTCCTCTTAGTTTATGTGTATATTACAAGTGGTATACATAGTTACATGTACATACATAGTTATATGTATCTTGTAAGGGTGAGGTCATAACTCCTAACGTCTATTTTCGTGAGTGGCCTCCAAATATCTAACGGGCCTCTCATTAGTCGGGGAAAATGCGAATCTCCTATTACATATTTTAAAAATTCCGAATGGAAGTGAAATTTGAATCTACAATTTTTCTCTTACTAGACTAGCGCACACCCACACAGCCACGGGTTCAACCAAAAAATTTTCATTGTCCTTGCTCCGTGAAATTCTACTTCCAGGTTATTCGTTCCTTAGGGATTTTTTTGTTTTTGTATTGGAAGGACTGAATATAATTAAAAAAAAAATATTTTCAGCATAATATTCTCTAACTTGGCCGAAAAATAGTTTACGTTAGAGTAAGCATTAAAATAAAAATAGGAGCACCACAAGCAGTATACTAATAACATATTAATATTCAATATTCACACATCAGACTTAACTTAGAATGAAAATACATTATTAGATACTTTTGCATATCACACAACACCCTAACATCCACTTGGTGTTTTCTTGACAATTTCTTACTAGCTTTGACACCTCAAATGTTTAATTTGAGTAAAAATACTCTTTTAGCTGCAATGTGTTTGCATCATTTTATATGTTGTCAACTATCGAAGAGGATCAACCCCAAAAATCTCATTGATATAGTGAAATAAGGGATTTCTGTTTTCATGTCAATTTCTTACAAATGTTGACACCTCAAATGTTTAATTGGACTAAGAATACTAATTTAGCTGACATTTTTTTGCATCATTTTATATGTTGTCAATTTTCGAAGAGGATCAACCCCAAAAATCTCATTGATATAGTGAAATGAGGGACTAGGTGTTTTCATGTCAATTTCTTACAAGTGTTGTCACCTCAAATGTTTAATTTGTCTAAGAATACTAATTTAGCTGGAATTTTTTTGCATCATTTTATATGTTGTCAATTTTCGAAGAGGATCAACCCCAAAAATCTCATTGATATAGTGAAATAAGGGACTAGGTGTTTTCATGTCAATTTCTTACAAGTGTTGTTCACCTCAAATGTTTAATTTGACTAAGAATACTAATTTAGCTGGAATTTTTTTGCATCATTTTATATGTTGTCAATTTTCGAAGAGGATCAACCCCAAAAATCTCATTGATATAGTGAAATAAGGGACTAGGTGTTTTCATGTCAATTTCTTACAAGTGTTGACACCTCAAATGTTTAATTTGACTAAGAATACTAATTTAGCTGGAATTTTTTTGCATCATTTTATATGTTGTCAATTTTCGATGAGGATCAACCCCAAAAATCTCATTGATATAGTGAAATAAGGGACTTGGTGTTTTCTTGTCAATTTCTTACTAGCTTTGACACCTCAAATGTTTAATTTGACTAAGAATACTAATTTAGCTGCAATTTTTTTGCATCATTTTATATGTTGTCAATTTTCGAAGAGGATCAACCCCAAAAATCTCATTGATATAGTGAAATAAGGGACTTGGTGTTTTCTTGTCAATTTCTTACAAGTGGTGACACCTCAAATGCTAAATTTGACTAAAAATACTCTCTTAGCTGGAATTTTTTTGCATCATTTCATATGTTGTCAACTATCGAAGAGGATCAACCCCAAAAATATCATTGATATAGTGAAATAAGGGACTAGGTGTTTTCATGTCAATTTCTTGCTAGCTTTGACACCTCAAATATTTAATTTGATTAAGAATACTAATTTAGCTGGAATTTTTTTGCATCATTTTATATGTTGTCAATTTTCGAAGAGGATCAACCCCAAAAATCTCATTGATATAGTGAAATAAGAGACTTGGTATTTTCTTGTCAATTTCTTACTAGCTTTGACACCTCAAATGTTTAATTTGATTAAGAATACTAATTTACCTGGAATTTTTTTGCATCATTTCATATGTTGTCAACTATCGAAGAGGATCAACCCCAAAAATATCATTGATATAGTGAAATAAGGGACTAGGTGTTTTCATGTCAATTTCTTGCTAGCTTTGACACCTCAAATATTTAATTTGATTAAGAATACTAATTTACCTGGAATTTTTTTGCATCATTTCATATGTTGTCAACTATCGAAGAGGATCAACCCCAAAAATATCATTGATATAGTGAAATAAGGGACTAGGTGTTTTCATGTCAATTTCTTGCTAGCTTTGACACCTCAAATATTTAATTTGATTAAGAATACTAATTTACCTGGAATTTATTTGCATCATTTCATATGTTGTCAACTATCGAAGAGGATCAACCCCAAAAATATCATTGATATAGTGAAATAAGGGACTAGGTGTTTTCATGTCAATTTCTTGCTAGCTTTGACACCTCAAATATTTAATTTGATTAAGAATACTAATTTAGCTGGAATTTTTTTGCATCATTTTATATGTTGTCAATTTTCGAAGAGGATCAACCCCAAAAATCTCATTGATATAGTGAAATAAGAGACTTGGTATTTTCTTGTCAATTTCTTACTAGCTTTGACACCTCAAATGTTTAATTTGATTAAGAATACTAATTTACCTGGAATTTTTTTGCATCATTTCATATGTTGTCAACTATCGAAGAGGATCAACCCCAAAAATATCATTGATATAGTGAAATAAGGGACTAGGTGTTTTCATGTCAATTTCTTGCTAGCTTTGACACCTCAAATATTTAATTTGATTAAGAATACTAATTTAGCTGGAATTTTTTTTTGCATCATTTCATATGTTGTCAACTATCGAAGAGGATCAACCCCGAAAATCTCATTGATATAGTGAAATAAGGAACTTGGTGTTTTCTTGTCAATTTCTTACAAATGTTGACACCTCAAATTCTTAATTTGACTAAGAATACTAAATTAGCTGGAATTTTTTTGCATCATTTCATATGTTGTCAACTATCAAAGAGGATCAACCCCAAAAATCTCATTGATATAGTGAAATAAGGGACTTTCTGTTTTCATGTCAATTTCTTACAAGTGGTGACACCTCAAATGCTAAATTTGACTAAAAATACTCTCTTAGCTGGAATTTTTTTGCATCATTTTACATGTTTTCAACTATCGAAGATGATCAACCCCAAAAATCTCAAAGATATAGTGAAATAAGGGACTTGGTGTTTTCATGTCAGTAAACTTACAAGTTTGTTTATTTATTTAACGTCACTTTATGCTACTATGGCTATTCGGACGATGCTACAGTGGGAGTCCTAAATTTTGCCTATCCAGGTTTTTTTAGGATAGGGATCGTTAAGGAGTACCTGACATCGCACAGGCTTGGGACCACCTCTTAACGTCCCCTCTGAAGGACGGCATAACTAAGGATTTTTTACTTCCATTAAAAAATTCCTAGGGCCACCCGCGGGTTTGAACCCGTGACCTTTGGCATTGAAAGCTGTTATGCTACCCACTACGCTATGGGTGGCCCCTTTTTTAAATAAATAAATGTTTTTGAAGGAAAGAGCAGTAATATACATATATGATATACCGTTGGAAAGCTAAAGATTTTAGAAAAAATATTATCTTATACTCAAGCTTTTAAAAGTAAATAGAGAGTGATGGAAAGAAGATAAAACTAACTGATTATTTTAGATAATAATAGATTTTTTAATAAAAACACATGTTTCTATAGAAATTAAATTTAATTAATTCTTTCATAGTTTCACGTATTTTTATCTCTAACTATATTTAAAAATTCTTTCATTGATTTTAAAAATGGAGGTAAGTGAAAGTCGTGTGTTGCCCGCACCAGATGTTTTTTTTACCTTTAGTGCTATTTTATAGAGAATCAAAATGAAAAAAAGAATCATTGAAATTAGTAGTCGCGATATACCATTTTCCTTGAAATTATTTATTGCTTTTCATATTAGTTAATTGCCTATTAACAGGTATATAAAAAGTTATACCTTAATATTGTTATTTGGGAATAACAAACCATTGTGTGATAATTTGCAGCATTTTGCATTTATTGTAAAGTAGAAGGTTTAAGTGTTTCTCTGGTAAGTGTTGAAGTAGCATTTGTAAATATCGATATATAAATTCTTTAATCTCTGTTGTATGTTAATCTCTATGTTTTAGTTAAAAAGATCTGGTTATTTTTGGTTATTCGGGTTCAACACGCGCCTTTAAACGTAAGCCTTCAAATTTGTTGGGGAGGTAATTTTATTTATTTTATTTTTTTTTTATCAATTACAAAGGTTTATTATTTTCAATAATGAACCATACATAAATACCAAAATAAATGCCATATATTTTTTACCATAATTATTTTCCTGAATGATGCAATTTCGAGTTTATTTCCTAACCTTGATTACAGAAAGCTTAGATAAGGAAATGATAAAGGCAGGTGAGTGTGTTCAGTTTCTCCAAAACGTTCCTTAAATTTGTACAGGTAACGATTATTTAATTATTTACTACGATATATATATAAATATTTTATATATATATATATATATATATATATATATATATATATATATATATATATATATCGTACATATAAATAATGTCGCGACTTTTGGTTTCTGCAAACTCCTCTAAAACAACACGACTGATTTTGATACTTTATATGTCATTTAAGACATTATTTCCTGGCGGTTTTTAAGTACAATAATTCAAATAAAGTTTTTCTTCAGATAATAAAATTAAATTTTGTGTGATCAAAGCATGAAAAATCTTTTCTCAAATATTTTATAAAAGTAAATATGGATAATTCCATTCGAAATCGTCCAGACCTAACCTGAACATATTAGTGGATATAAAAATGTTTTTTTCATTTCCAATATACTATTCCCTTACTTGGCTGAAAAATATTTTACGTTAGAGTAGTAGAAGCTCTCAAGCAGGAGTTTCACAAGGCGTGTACTAAAGGCGGCGATACACGGTGAGAAATAGGGTATGTGTTCGGTGAGGTGAAAGTACTCTCGCGAGAGTAGAGGGTGGTGAAAACTGCGTGAGAGTAAAAATGTGCGCTTGTATACGGTGAGAGTACGCAACAGTACTCGGCAAAATGGCGGATGTGTGAACAGCTGATTATTCAGGAAAGTTGTTGAAAAGGTTGGTTAGCTCTGCTTAGGTTACCAAGTTCTTTAAAAATGTTTTCGACATTTTTATACAGATTTACTTGCTAACCAACTACAAACGTCAACAACACAAGTGACAAGTGACGGGAACTTGCATGCCACTTATAACAGCAACGTTGCTTTGTAAAATCACTTTCAATTATTTCAATTTCTAATTCGAATTTTAACGCAAAAAAAATTATGAATCTCAAACTATAATTACATGGTTATATATAATATAATTTCTAATAAATAACTATAGAATTAAAATGTAATATCCAAACAGTGAAAATATACATATTATTAAATAATGGTTTTGTAATCTAGAAACACAATTAAATATATATGAATATAAATAAACTATTTTTAGTTAAAGTTCGACCAAAATAATATAACAAATGATATTGTTATTAATTATCGTTGTGGAAAGTAGATGAAAGTTCTATATAGTACATCAACTATCACGGTATTTACTTCCCCCAACTCTCCAGCGCGCTCAACGATGTGAATATCGCCATTTCACCTCACCTACACATACCCTATATCTCACCGAGTATCGCCGCCTTAAGAACATATTGCTATTCAATATCTAAAAGTCAGAATTAACTGAGAATGACAATACTTTATTAGCTACTTTTGCATATCACACAACACCCTAACATCCACCAAAATCCAGCTACAGCGTCCCTTAAAATACAAAACCATCATCTCTAGTTGGTCAACAAGTTCGAAAATGAAGATGAATAAAACGAAGAACGTGTTAACAGTATGATACTTATTTATTTTATAGAAATTTGTTGCGTCCTGTTTCAGATAATGTAACAGAATCTTGACTTGAACATGAAACATGAAACCATAACACTTAAATCTACACGATATGAACCCATACAACACTTAAATCCACCACGAATCCATACAACCCAACCCGACGACTTTTGAGGCGATGGGCCAAGAAATTTTTTTATGTAATTGAGTTCTGATAAGATCATGTTTGTTTATTGCATTTTTTTTTTTTTTTTTGGATACTCCAAATAACAATAATATCCAAGCATATGTTAATAAATCTGTGTGTGTGTTTTTTTTTTGGGTAGAGGAAAAATCTTTCATGAAGCGATGTGCAACAATCAAGTCACACAACAGTGTGAGATTCCTATTCACTAAAAAACCACCTCCCAATTCGTCTTTACCACCCCACGGAACCGCTGTCAAGCATTACTTCGCAGGGGCAGAAGGGCTAAATGCCTACTTCTTTCCTGGACATCCTATTTGGGCTAGGCCAATGCCCTGCCTCTCCTTTCGTGCTCCTGTTCTCTGAGTCTTTTGCCAATTTGTGCTGCATAATCAGCTACAGCTCTCCAAATCTCCTGGCTGGTCATCATCGAAGCGACTAAATTTTCTGGCGATAGTTTCGTTAATAATTTAGTGTCTAGCTCTGACTTTTTTCGAATGAATCCTGAACAAGAGAAGAATGTATGTTCCACTGTTTGTTCCAGGGGATCACAGGATGGGCACGATGAGCTATCCTCTATTTTAAATCGGGCTAAGTAGGCTCTGAAGCAACCATGCCCAGTAAGTAGTTGAGTGATATAATAAACAGCTCTGTGTTTTCGGGGATATCCACGTCGATATATCGGGAAGAGGCGGTAGGTCCATCTTCCAGAACATGAGGCGTTCCAGCGCCTCTGCCATCTTTCAAGAGTATTTGTTCTCTCTTGTTTCTCTAAAGTAGCCCAGTGAGCATCAATCTCTTCTCTTTTTCTTTGGTAGATCCTTCTGCGTTCACCTGCCAAAAGATCAATCGGAGGTGTTTGTACGTACAGATTTTTCTCCATCTTTAAAAATAACTGAATTATGGGAGTATTTATGGGTGAAATTTCAATTTTTTTTTCTTTCTCTTTTTTTATAATAATTCGCGGACTTTTGGTTATGCATTTTTTCTCTATCTTCGAAAATAACGTAGTTACAAGCGTATATATTGAATTAGTTCTTGGGCAGCCGACAACTAGCTAAAACTAAATGTAGAGAAAACTAAAGCTATCGTGATAGGATCCCATCCTCTCCTTAAAAACCTTCCACCAATCCCAACACTGTTTCTCCATGATAATCCAATAAAGTTTCACCAAACCGTTAAAAACCTAGGACTCACCCTCGATCAAACCGTATCCTGGAAAAACCATATCTTTGAAATCTCTCGTCGCACATTTTCCACCTTAAAACACCTAAATTACCTTCGTCATCTTCTTCCTTTTGAAACCCGTAGGCTTTTGGTTAGTTCCTTAATATTCCCCCACTTTGACTACTGCTGTGCGGTGTATGGGGGTGTCTCTGGAGATCTCGAAGCAAAACTAAAACGATTATTCAACTGCTTTATCCGCTTCATCTTTGGGATATCCAGGGACACCTCTGTCACCGGATTCTACGAAGAGTTGAAATGGCTTTACCCTTCCTACCGTTGTAAGTACTTCCTGGCTTCCTTTCTCTTCCAAGTTCTCCAATCCCGCCGTCCGTCTTACATAACAGATATGTTTCTTTTCAAATCCTCAGTCCACTCTCGCCACACTCGCTCACGGCCTTCGGACATGTATATGATGCCCCATCGAACTGCAGCTTTGCACAGATCTTTCCTAATTCGATCTTCATCCTTATGGAACTCTATTCCTTCTTATATCCGTGACTCCAATACTCTTCCGACATTCAAATCTCGCCTGTTCAATCATCTCCTGTCCCTCCAATTTCCGAAGAATCCTAATTAGTTTTCTAATTTCAATTTAAATTAATAACAAAACAGATAGGAGCGTTTATATACCTATTATATTTTATGTTATCTGGTGTTTTGCACTTATTATATTATTAGTATATTGTTAAAAAACACTGAAATGCTTTTTTAATGAAAATTGTATATAAGTACATATTTCTTATTATGTTTATTATCTAGTTTAATTTTCAATATTATTATTTAAGACTGCTTTTTAATCCATTGTTTGTAATTTCTATTGTTTCTTTGTATTCTTTTTGTATACTCTAAGACCTTAAAGTTTTTATTTTGATTTTCCTGTTATGTCATTCTAAAGGGACTAGTCCCAGAATAAATAAAGATTTATTATTATTATATATTGGCGATATTTCAATATTTTTCATTTTTCCCTTTATTTTTTTTTTTATATCGCGCTTTACTGTTTCTAAAATTCTATAAATAATGAAATCATGAGTAAAAAACAGCTACTTTACAATCAAAACTTTTTTTACAACCAAATAATTGTGTAGCACCATTGAGAAATCATTCCTTTGGTCTCTTTAAAGGTTATGTGTCCTTTTGGCTCAGAATATTAGTTTTTAAATTATTAAAGGTCGAATTTATAATATGATATTTAAACCAAAAAAAAAAAAAAAAAAAAAAATTAAAAAGGTCATAGAAATATCAGGAGTGGGCGTGGCAGTGTTAGTTTATAACCTACTGACTTGTTTTGGGGAAGTGTTTCAGAGTTAGTGAACTCGGTCTGTTGTTTCTAATCTGCATTTTTTAGTGTAGTAGGTTCAAATATTTTTAATAATCTGTTTATTTAGTTTGTATTATTCTGTTTCATTTAATTAGTTTTCTTAGCTTAGCTACCATTTGAAAAGTAGTTGCATTGTTACATAATGAAGATCTCCCTAGTTCTTTTATATTTGTTGTGATATTTGTAAATAGATAGTGTTGTGTAGTGGATAACTATTGATATAGTACAGTAACTGATTCCCAATCTAATGTTGGTTTACATTAATTTATGGTAATTAATTGAATTCATATTTGCTAATCCCCTCCACATTCTTTAGTGAAATTAATCTAATCAATTCATATATTATGAACCATTGACTATTAATACCTTGTAAATTTATATTAAAAGGTCATTGAATAAATGAGCATTATTAATTTGTCTAATATCTTGAAGTATTAAACTCCTAAATCCCCGATTAGGTTATGAGCGTTTTAATTTATTTATACATATTGTCAGAAAGAAAGTTTTCAAACACCTGTAAAATGATCAAATACTAAGAATAAAACGCAAAATAAACGCACGAAAAGGACTAATTTTACTATTTCAAAGTATATGCCCGATTTTCATATTTTAAGGACTGTTTTTATTTTTTTATTCTAAGTTAAAGTCGCCATTCTCGTTGAAAGGATTCTTAACAATTGACATTTATTGTAATTAGGATACGATTCAAAATGGAAGAGAACCACTATTTTTGACCCAATTCTCCTAAAAGGATACAAATCGAAATAATTCACTGATAACTAGGATTACCATACTAAAAAGGACAGTTTTTAGTCTAGAAACTCTCTTCCCGATGCAAGAATCGGTTCGAAATAACAAGCCTAAATGTCTATATTAGGGAGGGAGGGTGAGTTACGCTCGAAAAGGACTAATTTTACTATTCCAAAGGATATGCCCGTTCTTCATATTTTAAGGACTGTTTTGATTTTTTGATTTTTTTTTTATTCTAAGTTAAAGTCGCCATTCTCGTTGAAAGTATTCTTAACAATTGACATTTATTGTAACTAGGATACGATTCAAAATGGAAGAGAACCACTATTTTTGACTCAATTCTCCTAAAAGGATACAAATCGAAATAATTCACTGATAACTAGGATTACCACACTAAAAAGGACACTTTTTAATATAATAGCATTTTTCGGCATTGAACTACCTTTTCTAACCAGCATGTAGGACAAGGAAAACAAAAAAAGTATAAATTTATGATAGTTTATTGTAAAGTAATGCATCATGTACTATATATCTTTTATTATCAATCCTTAGTTACTGAAATATAATGGGATCACCTGTGGTGTTATGACTAGCAAAACAGGCTTCTGTACCCAATTTCGCAGGTTCAAACCTGACAGGTTGCTCTAGGATTTTTTAATAGAAGTAAATTCTTAGTTATGACATCCTTTGGATGGAACATAAAAAGGTGGTCCTAAGCCTGTGCAATGTCAGGAACTCGTTAAAGATATCCATTCTAATTAAATTTGGATAGGCAAAATTTAGGACTCCCACTGTAGACATTAAATAAATTAACAAACAACTGAAATATAGTAAACCTGTTGTGCTTAATGAAAGTTGTTGAATATGTTGAACAGCACAAAATGATTTTCCCTACTTAAAAGCGAAACTCACCCCCTCAAAAAAAAAAAAAAAACTGTCCTTAATTTACCACACCACAATATAGTTCAACTTTTTCTTCCCTATTAATTTCAAATCAATTTTTTTTATTTATTTTCTGTCACAATTGTATTTAATTTACATCGAATATTAACTTGTAGAAATTATTAATCACTTCGAACACTTAATCTTATGCATATATATATATATATATATATATATATATTATATTTTATATTGAGTAAGCAGTATAACTGGGTCACGCAGTTAAGGAAATTCCTCGAGAGTTTCAGGATATTTGACCCGTTATTATTTAACAACTCTATCTCTGTTAGAACCAGAGAGAGGGATATTTTGGAGGGCTACTGCAAATATATGAGAATGAAGGATATAGCCATGCTCCAAGAGTCGACCTACAGCCCGTGGTACAGTAAGGTCTTTGCTGACACCATCCTTCCGCAAAGTTATCTAATGTTAGGATGCAATATCGCGTATGTTAGGACTTAAGCCCAGATCAGACTGTTGTGAAAGTACGCCATTTCCTTTAGTGTCGGCCCGCAGAAGTATAGTCTGGACCCACAGAAGCCGTGCCCAGTTTGTGATGGAGACGCATTGGAAGATTGTTTCCATTTTTTTGCTCGATGTTCCACATACTATGACAATAGAACCCGATTTATGCCCGTATTAAATGATGTGAGTATTGATGGCTATTATGAAATTCTTGCGAAACCCCACGTAATAGACCTGAAATCATTAATTATTTTTGTCACAGTAAATCTTAAAATAAGATTTCAACATCTTTCTTCTCAGAATGTTAATCACTTTTAAATGTTTCGGGATTTGTTAGTAATTTGCAGGGATTTAGTATTTGCTTTAGTACTATTATTTTTACATTATTTATTGATATTCTTATATTTAATTTATGTTATTGTATATGTTGGAGGAAATTTATCATAAAGAAAGCAGCACCTTTATGCTTATTGCTGTATATGTTTTTTTTTGTTTTGTTATAAATATTTATTCGAATTGTAATTAATAATGTATATTTGCTGGTGATAAATTTATTAATTGTACTGTGCCAGCCAGCTCTATTTGTATGGGTTTGCCCTAAAAATAAATAAATAAAGTTATTATTATTATTGTTTTTATTAATTAATCTATTTTTAAAGATTACATTGCAATATTATGATTATAATGTTATACAGAAAAAATATATAATTAAATGCTGTAACTAAATTAAGAAGAATAAAACAATTAATTCATAAATAAACAAGAACAAAGCGTGATTAAATAAAGAAAAATAAAACAATTACTTAATTTATAAACAAAATCAAAATATAATAAAATACACTAACGGAATTAAGAAAATAAAACGATTACTTCATTCTTAGATAAAAATTTCATTTATATTAGTCCTTTTCTCCTGCCAATGGCGAGGAACAGGTTAGTCCAGTGAATAGGACACCGGAATATTCATCTTCGGGTCTGACAAAAATTCAGCGTAATCATTTATTCTGTCATTTAAGTCTTGAAGTGATCTTGGAATCAACATATTCTGTGCAGGCAAACCCAGTTTCTTCACAGTAGGTTCCCAAATTTTGGTGCAAAAAATGTTGCTGTTGAGTGTAATATGCCCCTTATGATCTAGTTGCTCAGCTAGCCTAGAAACAGAACCAATTCCTTCATTAGCTAGACCCAAGACTAAATAGATTGTAGAGGCAGTTTTTTTATTTTCTTATTTCCTGTGGATTTTCTTGTGATATTTAAATATTAGTTCTCAAAGCTTAAGCTTTCCATCAGAACGTGTAAACAACATTAACACTTATTTTCAGAAATCTATTTTCACAATCTAAGAAAATATTAATCATATTTTTGTTCCCTTAAATTAATTTTCAAACACTTGAATATTTTCATATTCATTAGATTTTTACTTAAACTTACCTATATATGAAATATATAGTAAGAGAAAGTATTCTGCAATTTCACCAGGAATGCACGTTTTAGGGTCCCCTTAGTCCAAATGATGCAAGTCCCACAAAAAGGTGTGAGTGTGTGTATGTGGTAAGTTGACTTGAAAACTAAAAGTCCTATGAAACTGAAATTTCATATTTAAGACAAACTATACGCCCGAGATGTTACAGCAACTTTTTCACCGAAATGAGCTTACCAGAAGAGCCACTTTACATCATGCATTTTGCACCTTTTTTCGATTTTCTCAACTGTTTTTGATTAAACTCGCTATATTGATGTAAGATTTAATGGGACTCAATGTAATATATGGTTCATTCTGATTGAAATAGTCCGACAGGCCTTCAATGCCAATTTTTAAGTTTTCTTCTAAAATACCCTTGATTTTTACTTTCACTCACTATATATATATATATATAGTAAGGGAAAGTATTGCGATCGTCAAAATTTTCTAATTCCAGTTTTCAACGGAAATACCCCTGATGAGAAACTAGAGAAGAAAAGAGGAACAATATTTTTAAGTTAAATTTTCAAACATAATAATATTAATATAGATATCCTCGTATAATATACCATTGGAAAGCTAAATATTTTAGATAAAATATTATCTTATTTACAAAGTTTTGGAAGGTAATGTAAAGTGACAGATATGGCATAAACTTCTGCGATTAATGTGCTTAATAATTTTATATTATTATATTATATTAACAACCGAGGCAAGTAAAATTTGTGTGTTGCCCATGCCAAATTTTTTTTATTACTTGTAACCAAGTGATGAAAAATTATGATGCAAATATAGAACATTTTGAGTCTTGGTTATTAGGGCATGTATTTTTGTTGAAAACAGATTAAACTTTTTTCATAATTACAATACCTTCCCTTACTGGGATCACCTGTAGCAGGGTGGCTAGCATAACAGCCCTCTATGCCAAAGGTCACAGGTTCAAACTTGCAGGTGGTCTTAGGACTTTTTAATGGGAATAAAAAATCCTTAGTTATGCCGTCCTTTGGAGGGGATGTAAAAAGGTGGTTCTGAGCCTGTGCGATGTCAGGTATTCGTTAGAAATCCCTATCCTAGTAAAACCTGGATAGGCAAAATTTAGGACTCCAACTGTAGCATGTCCGATTAGCCATAGTAGCAAAAAGTGACGTTAAATAAACAAACAAACAAACCTTCCCTTACTGTGTGTAATTTTAAAAAATAACTAGAAACAGCTTATACGTATTGTTTTTTTAAGAATTTTGGAATATAGCGGTATTATTTTTTTGTATGTGTATAATTTTTTTCCAAATTCTACCGCAGTAAATGAAGTAATAATTTATTTAATATTTTAAAGATTGAAGCCTTGAATCAATTTTTAAAAAATATATTTGAAAGTAGCTGATATAGTGATAGTAAATTTCAACATGTGTTATCAGCGAGTAATAAAGTTATGAAATTTCAAAAAGATTAAATTAAATAATAAATTGCATGTACATTCAACATACATTTCCTTATCAACTTCAAAAGTATAGTGGTCAAAATATGCAGAAAAGGTAAACCCATGTTTAACTCACTTGATTATTGTCTTATCTTGATCGAAGGGCAATGAAGAATAAACCATTGTAAAAAATAAAAACAAATTAGACTTCTTTTGAGGAAGTCAATATATTTGTATATGTTCATTATGAAAAAAATAAGTAGAATTGGTGTAATTTATTGGGTTTTTTCACATGAGATGTCCGTTTTTATAGTTTCTGAAATACATGAAGGATTTTGCAGGTCTCTGTTGTTTTCTGCCGAATGTTTTCATATTTAAAGTAAACAGTTACTAATCCTCTACCTTTGTATTATAAACATTAGCTTCCCAATCAATTAGCCACTTTTTAGTATACCTCCAAATATGAACATGGAAACACGCGATTTTCGAGTAATATTTTTGTAGGAGTTTAAACTTGGCCATTCAACAGTTGAGGCCGCTAGAAATATTTGCAAGGCGTTTGGAGAAGGGAGTGTTAATGAACGGACCATTCGCCGTTGGTTTGCTAAGTTTTCAGCTGGGGATACCGACTTGGAATACTTGCCCCGAGGAAGACCTCCGTCCGTAATAGGCAACGATGACCTCAAACATACAGTAGAAGGAAACCCCTACCAAACATTTAAAGTGTATTGGGAAAGTAAAAAAGCTCGATATATGGGTACCTCATGATCTCACTGAGCGGCAGCAAGACCCCATGTTTCAAAACATACCGTGCAAAAATTGAAAGAACTAGGCTACGAAGTTCTTCCGCACCCACCATATTCTCCCGACTTGTCTCCAACAGATTAACACCTGTTCAGGAATTTAGACAACTTCGTCAAAGGAAAACTTTTTGAAAATGATGATCAAGTGAAAAGTGCGTTTTCAGATTTTGTTTCACTTCAAAGCTCAGAGTTTTTCAGTTCGGGGTTAAAAAAGTTGGTGTCACGTTGGGAAAAATATGTAGAATAAAAGGTAAATACTTCGAATAGAATTATCTTGTTTTCATATAGTATTTTTAATAAAAATCCTTTACCCTGAAAACGGGCATTTCATGTGACACAACTCAATAGTAAATGGACTGCAACCTTTGGAACACTTAATGATACGTTCTACATAGTTTTCGTCTGTGTTAATTCATGATTGCGTCCATTCATTATGACTATTAATGTCACCTGTAGTGTTAAATTGTATTACAAGATACGAAGTAAGCTTTTAGTGAACACTGTTTTTGAAAGGATACAGAAGCAACCATCTTTGCATTGATTATCCATATTTAGTTATTGCAATTAGGCCTCCAGTCACTGCAGAAGATCAGTTCTGAGACTGTTTGACTGCATTGAATGTCCCTGCAATTCGTTTGATGGCATGCATTCCTCTCTTTAGATCACGTACGACGTCTGCAGGTTCAACTTCAACTTCTCACTGTTGCTGTATTTTATTCTATTTCCTGCTTCTTTAATATTAAGCAGCGTCCATGACCTTGGTTCTTTTACTAAACCATTTGAATTATCGCTAAATACTTCATTATGTTTTTTTTCATTTCAAATTAACCACTTCTGACGACATTTCTAACGTTTTTCAATACAGTACACTTTAAGAAGACAATAAGAATATACAAAAATATTATTATTTTATATGTAAATACAAAAACACGACTTAACAAAATAACGTCAATATATGTAGAAACAGACAAAACCCGTACGCGAGCTAAGCTTACTGCATGTGTTAAATGGGGATATGAAGGGAACATCAGAACTGCTGGCAAGGTGGGTTTTGTCATTGTTTAGGGTCTGAGGTGTAAGAATCCGGTCATAGTTGCCGTCACTCGGATTTTGCTTACTCAACTAC